>CAEFZX010004664.1:0-33833 GCA_903066825.1 Alfaro cultratus | reverse complement strand
AGTTACTTTTTCAAGGAGTAATCAGTAATCTGATTAAAGTTACTTTTTCAAAGTAACTATGCCATCACTGCTTACAAGTAACGTTTTATGTCAACAATGACTTGATATTAATGGAAAAGTTTTAGTTCCACTGGCAGATTATTTCACTGAGACATTTTCCCAAGTAATAAGTGAAATAATCTGCCAGGAGTTATTGAGTTAAAGCAAGCTCCTATCTTTCTGAAAAGTTACTTGTAAGTCTTTGTCTTCAAGTACTAAGATATTTGCAGTAGAAACTAGACCAAATTTTACCAAAAATACTTGGTAAAATGTTTTGCAGTGAGGTGATCTATTTGTTGTTCATGCAGAAATAATGAAATTCATGTTGAAGCACAGTAAATGCACATGGGGCTTGACTGAGGCTCCTTTTGCATGAATTACTCCATCAGTGCGGCGTGACATGGAGGCGATCAGCCTGTGGTTCTGCTGAGGCCTTCAGGAAGTCCAGGTTGCTCTGATAAAACCGTCAGTCCATCTCATCCCCTCCTGAAAGCCACATCCACTCATCACCAAGTCCAGGCTTTGAGCTCTACTGCTGCCGATGTTTGGATGAATTTCCTCCTGGACAAGTCAAGACGTTTTGAAACCACCTGAGCAATAATTTCCCTTTGATTCAGCTGTATTGAAAAGTTGTAGAACAAAGACTAAGTTGGAGACTTTTGACTCCAATTAAACTTGTTTAGAGTGTATACTTTTTCTTTCCACTCAATTTTAAAATAAAATGCTGTTCTTACACAGATTGCTGTGCAAACACCAAAAATTAACCTTTTAGAAATATATCACTCTGTGTTCTGTATCTCTATAATTTGAGTTTCACTTCTCTTAACTTGAAATTGTGAAATAATCAAACCTTTGATGACATTCTAAGTGACTGAGAACAACCTGGATCTGCGTTTCCTTTCCAAATATGCACAAAACGTCGACATTCAGCGAATGTCGAAAAAACTGTTTCACAATTGCAGTGTTTCATTAAATAAGAAACGCAAATAAAATCATACATAAAAGTTTGTTCACACGATAAATCGTTAAAAAAGCATGCTGTCATCATCCTTCTACCACTTCCTGTTGTATTTTTCATCTTTTCTGTCTTTACTAACATCCAGTTGTTGATCACATGAATTGTGATGCAAAAAAAGTGTTAATATTGCAGTTTTATATATCAACACAGCTGAAAATCAACTCATCCTACAGGAAAAACTTATTGAAAAACGTATTTTTTTCTTTTTCAAAATTGCCATGTTTTTATTAAGCAAATTTATTTTCATAATTCCAATTTTGCACAATTATATGGTGAACGGAGACGCAGCTTGTGATGCAGTGTAATGTTTGTGGTTAGTCGGGGCAGATTAAATGAGTTTGGGACGACTGAGGTTGGGGATGATGTGGCCAAGATGATGTTAGATTTAGAGGAAACATGTTGTGAAGGTAAAGGATTTTTTGGACTGGGGTAACTGGGTGAATGGGCTTAAATTTGGGAGGAAATGAGAAATTGTGAGAAATATTTACTGATCTGTAAATATTCCTGTCATTTTTCCCATTTTCCTCGCCCGAAGAAGCTGCCACGACTCTGAAATATCTGTCTGCTTCCGTCTGTAAAATATTCCTCTTCAGAGTGTAAATATCTCAGTGGCTAACTTTCAAGATTATTGATGAAACAATACTCTGGTGGCTTGTCCTTTAAACTGGCTGCCTTTTTCTCTCTCCTTTCATCTGCATAAAGCAAAGTACGACTAGAAAAGCCACCACCTACAAAGATAAAAACCTGTGTGAGTCTGTAAACTCCGAGAATGGAGACATCCTTGATCCTCACTGAGGTAACAGCGGCGTATTGATGGTGTGATTTCCGAGAGGAGTGAAGACAGAGGGATAGATGGACTTCCCCGGGGAGCCGTGGGTACGTACCAGGAAAGGTAGGGTTGCTCTGCCCAAGGGAAGGGAGGGGGATATGCTGCATAGCCAACTGGTGAAGCTTGGTCAACTGCAGGGTAGGAAGGAAGTTAGAGCTAACCAATCAAAGTGGATTATTTCAGAGGAGCTGAAAACTACAATCTGAAGTTCACAAACATCACAGATGGTGTCAGTGTGAAAGAGATCGATCTGCCTTTAGAAAGCATGCAGAATACAGTCACAACTGATCATAAATGAGATCATTTCCATTTCAATCAATGCAGGTTACTACTGTGGGTTAGTGTTAGTCATGTCAACAGATCGGGGTTACTGAAGTTTCCTCTCTGCAGAGTGGGACACAGAAAGGGCGTATTGGTGCGCTTGGAAGGAGTGGGCAGGAGTAGATCGTTAGGACGGATGGCGGTCGCTCAGACTGGCTCTACTTACATCTTGATGTGCAAATGCATACTGTCCTGGAATTGCAAAGGCCTGGAAGGACACAAGACATGAGGGTGACAAACTGACATGTTGGAACATGAAACACAAAACAGAAACTGTGCAGCCGAGTCTGAAGTGTGACCCGGCCGAGCGCAGTGGAAATCCATTCCCTTCCCGGCTCTAATGTGTATGGATCTGATGGAATTTCATCTAAATGTCATCTGCTGTTTTTCTGCCCCCTTTGACTGTGGCTTGAAATCCAATAACATAAACAGATGTCTGATAGGTCAGAGCGAACACAGCCAAAATTCAGGACAGCAGCTTGCCAGGCAGACCAACACGTGAACTTTACACGCAGCCCGTCCTCCAGGTTTCTCTCTGCCATGCAAGAACTCATGTCTCACACTTTTCACACATCTTGTTATGAAGCAGCCACAAACCTGTGGATATTTTAATAGGTTGTGAATTGAAGGGGAAGGAATACATGTTTTTTACTGAGAAAAATAAGAAGATGTGGTGTTTATTTTGTATTCAACCCCCCAGAGTCCAAACTTTGTTCCAGCTGCAGTTCTCTACTGGCTTTGAATGTCTACAAACTGAACCTGTTCATCCTCCCTGGCAAAATAGCTCAAAAGTATCCATATGGTTTATTCATTGGTTGTTCCATTTTTAAAAAATATTCATGTCTTTTTTTTGTTCTGTTTTGGAAACATAAGTGTAAAATTAACCCAATAAAAAATACACAGAATTTAATTTTTGCTTCAGCTAAATTCAAAATGAAGTGCACTGATGTAGTTTTAATTATTTAGCGATAGCTGAAATGACAGAAGAGTCTGGAAGACGGCGTAAAAATTGACATTTCGCACAGATATCAGTGATTTTGTTCATGGTAAAACCTTCAGCGCTCGCTGAGATGCGTTGACTCTAAAACAAACATCTTCATGTTCAGACTTCTGCCGTTTCTGAAGTGCTAAATGAAAATGTGATGCATGTTAGTTCATCGCAAGGGTGAGCAACCTGCAGCTCTCTCAAAACCAAACAAATGGTTTTGATTATGGATGCAATAAGAAACTGTCAGATGAGGAGCTTTTCAGTGAGTTTTTAAGAAAAATTTGCTTTTAATATCTATGACAAATGAATTGGCTTCAAACTATGTGACCTCTCTGCCTTCATTGTCCAGATCACCTCAATCTAGAAAATAGTTTGTTTTGTAATAAACCATGTTGGTCTAAAATCTGAAAGCAGAAATACATTTTACACTAGCTTTGCTAGCTTTTACAATAAAATGTAATAAAACATTAAAAATGTTTCAGCTGTAGGTGAGTTTTAGTTTGTTGCAGGATGGAAAACGTTGCTGACCTGGTTTATCACTTGAAATTCTTTTAAAATGCAGTAAAGTTTATGTGACAATGTAAAAAGTAGCAAGTAAATCAGGCTGAGAGTAGTGATGCAAGATGTTGTAAAAGTCACATATTTCCACATAATCTTCTGCCTTCAGCCTCCTTAGCATCTTCCCTTTCTAATCTCTCTGCATGAAGATATAACCTCAGAGCAGTTTGTTCTCACAAACGAGTCCCTCTGGTGGTTAATGTCCAGTGTTATTCAGCTACTGCATTTTTTAATTTTTATATACTTTAAAAGATTGACGACTCCTGTTTGACCACTTACTTGTGCAGAGTGCTGCGGGGCCAACACAGCGTGAGCGCCGGCAGGAAGGACCTTCGGACGGTAAGGAATAGTTGCTCCTTTCGGTGGAGACTGGAAGCACAGGAGAGCAAACCAAAGAGGAGAAAACATTATGCACTCCCACAGCTGGCAGCGGTGCATTTTATCCGCTACTTTATACCACTCAATCAGCATTTTTATGCCCTGTACATCTGCAGTGAAAGGAACATGAGACCCCGAAGCACAGAGAGCTGTGAGCAGACCCCATAATTAGGAGTAAGTTGAAGCTCCAATCCAAACCCAGCGCTGCACTTGATGCAGCAGGAATACATTAACAGTAACTTCTCCAGCTGACAGGCTGCAAGAAATACTAAGAAGCAAAACAAAGAGGTTCATATACTCAGCAGGCAGCGACTGACAGAATGGATAAGGAATTAGAATATGAATGCAAACCTAAAATATGACAGAAAATGCACCAACGTTTATTTCTGGGGGTTTTCGTATTGGGACAAAGGCAAAAAAAAATCACACTCCAGACTCTACTCTGACATTAACTCAACAAATGTGGAGCCAGTTTGGATGAACTGATGATCACCAGTTAAGAGCCCCTCCATGAAACCAGTGGCTTACTGGTCTGGAGCCTAAACCAGTGCATTAACACAAAGCCAGAGCAGAAAGACATCAGCAATGACCTCACAGTAGTAACTGTTGCTGTCCCTCAATCCGAGAAGAGAAATCAGGACATTTCCAAACAATTTATTGCCCGTATTTCTACACAGAGAGAGAGAGATCTTTCCAGGACTGGATGCATTTGTATTAGAACTGAATCTGAATGAAGAACAAAACTTTTAGAGATCATAGCATCATGTTTGGAGAAAATCAAAGAACGTCAAACACAGCGGTGGAAGGATGATGGTTTGGGATTAGAATAAGGACATTTAACAATCAGTCATGAACTTTTCTGTGAACCAAAGTAATCTAATCTTAAATCTGCAATTTTTGAAAAGGTCAAAACCCAATTTTCTTTTTCTGAGTGTGTGAGAGCAAAGTTATTTCTTTTCTCTCTGTCCAACAGCTGAAGTCTGGCCTGTACTGGGTCAAAAACAGGACAGCAAACACAGAAGCTAATCTGCATCAAAACATATCAAAAAGGGAAAAAACAAAGCATATAAATGGCTCACAGTGGACAAAATGCTGTGGTGGAGCCTTAAAATGAATGTTTTCAAGCCTCAATGAAGTGAATCAACAGTGAAACTGGGCCTGATTGAGAGGCTGAATTATTTTAGCTTTGCTTGTTTTCAGTAAATAGTGACAATAATCTGGTTTCACTGGAGGTCAGACCATTTAATATGTCCTGATTAAAAAAAACAACCTCAAATTAAAACAGACTGTACTTTCATCTAAATGTTTTGGATTTTTTTTTAGCAAAAGCTAAAGCTTCCATTTTGCTTTCAAGGCTCATTAGTACTGAACATACCAAACCGTTTCCATCCTCACAGGACCGGCAGCAGAACTCACCTCCAGCATGACGGAGCAGATGTGCCTCACACACTGAGTGATGGCCTGTGGAGTGCCGGAGATTGTGACGGCCCTCTCTGTGGAGTCCGGCAGCATGTCTCCTGCCACCTGAACCTGAGCGCCTGTGGTCTTCACATCAACCCAAAAGACAGACGAGACAAAGGCGGTTTACTCCTGAAAATAAGGCGCTGAAAAGCAGTTTAAAGATTATCCCAAACACTCTGTGACCTGCAGGGAGCAGCTGCAGCCTAAAAGGCAAAGCATGCTCCAATATTTGAAGAGACTCTCGCAAATATTGTCCATTTGGACCCATAGCTCAAACTGATCCATACAGGCACAGTGCAAAAACACAGGATCCTACCAAGTCATTTCAGTTTCTAGTGGAAACAGTTCACTTTAATAAGACAAAACTAACTTATCAGGAAGATACAGAAGCTTGTTTTGAGTAATTCCTTGATACTGATTTTAAAAATTCTAGTTCCACTGACAGATTATTTCAGTGGAAATTACAAAAGTAAAAAGTACCAGAACTTTTACATCACCATTAATAATTAATAATTATTTACTTGTAACATTCTCTTATATCTTTCTGAAGCGATTCTTGTCAGTTAGTTTTGTCTTATTTCAAGTGCAATAAGATATTAGGACTAGAAACTACTCCTAATATCCAGGATTGTAGATAATTTGTAATATTTATTGTAAGATTCTGTGCATACTGGGTGTTATTTTCAGATGCAGTTACCATCCTAAAGCAGAAAAAAACAAGAATTGTTTGATTTCTGAGTCTCAGAGGATTTTTTTATTCCTGTGTGGGTTCAGACAAACAAATTCCAGCTGGGAAAGAAGGAGGACAAGCAGCCCGTACCTCCCTGATCTCTTTGATTTTGGAGCCTCCTTTGCCGATGAGCGAGCCGCACTGGCTCCCTGGGAAAACCAGACGAAGTGTCACAGGTGGCTTGCTTGTCACGTTGCTGTTTGTCATGGCTGCGGTGATATCCTGGGGGGAATTCAAAAATATGTCGCAGTTTTTTCCTCTGTTGAACCTACAGAACGTCAGCTCGGCTTGACGTGTCCTTTTCAGTTATTTTGCAAAGCCGGAGGAATGAAACGCTTCAGGAAATGTTTTTGTAAAAGAGAATGATGGACATTGATATGGAGTCATAGTGAAAAGAAAAGCAAGAACTCACTTCTAGGATTTTACCAAGTTCTGATATTGTATAATCCCTTCATTCCTCTTTAATCCACACCGGGGTGATGGATGTATTAATAACTTTTATAATTTTTGTTTTCTTTACTTTCTTATTGTTCCTACTTTTGCTTTAGATAATTATACAATACAAACCCATTCAATAAATTAGAATAAACTGAAAAGTTCAGGAACTTCATCACTAAGTGAAACATATTATATGGATTAACTGCACACAGCTGGATGTTTGAAAGCTAAATTTCTGTTAATTGTGATGATTCTTCCACTTCCAGTTGATTAAAACTATGACCTTGAAAACAAAATATTACATCAGACCAATAGAAAAAAATTATTTTAATACCTGCTTAGAGGTTATTTCCAAAAGGTAGGTTTATTTTGATAAACAAGACTCATCATATATTTTAATTTATCAAAGTCTTGCCAAGTGTTTTTGGCCTGGTTTCTGGTGTAAACTTGAAATAAGACAAAACTAATTTATAATTAACTTCTCAGCAAGATATTTAAGCTTGTTTTAAGTCAGTAATTTCTTAATATTGATGATGAAAAGTACTAGTTGCATTGGCAGATTATTTTGCTTATAATATAGAAAAAATGTCTTGTTATAAGTGAAATAATCTGTCAATGGAGGTAGAACTTTTTCATCAATATTAAAAAACTGATTTAAAAAAGCTCCCGAAAAGTTACTTGTGAGTTAGTTTTGTCTTATTTCAGGTGTAGTAGGATAAATTTACTATAAATCAGACCAAAAAAGATTTTGTGTTTTTGCAGTGTATTGGTAACTTTGTACTGTAGATCAAATATACAGTACCACTGACGCTTCCAACCATTCTGCTGGCTTCGACATGAGACATAAAATATTAAAGTTCATGGCAGAAATGCCACAGAAAGACCAAATGTCGATGGCTTGTTTGGACGTGTTGTCAAGACGACATTATTTCTTGAACAATCTCCTCTGGAGAAGTTTGGTCATAAATACAGAACAAAAACCTTCAAACTGTTGAGCACGGTGGGGGAGGAGTGGTGATTTGGGCTTGTTTTGCAGCCACTGAGTCACCCATGAATTAATGTGTCAACTGAATTTGATTTTAAAGTCAAATGTGAAACTATCTATCTGATGGCCCAAACTGAATTAAGCAGGAAATGAAGCACTATATGAGCTGAAAGGCCCATATATGGAGATCAGCTGCATCGAGTTTTTGAATTTTTGGGTGCACTTAGTTTCTTTAGTACCTTTTTTATATCTGCTTCATAATCATTGTTAGCGGGTTAAGGCCTTTGGGTAGAGAACATCTGAGGTTCATTTTGAGATCAAAAGTCAGAATTCTGTGATAAAACTAAAAATAATATTTAAATTGTTGGCCCTAACCCTCTCCCATACCATTGACAGAGACAAATCTAAGGTGTGTTTTTGTACTCTCGATTTAGAACTCATTAACCTTTGACCTGATAACTTGCTGAGGATGAATCTGTACCTCTTCAAACTTCTGTGCGATCATGGAGAAAGCTCTGAAGATTCCCTCTGTAGGTCCAGTGATGGTCACTATCCTCTCAGGAGACGAACCCTCTGATATGTTGATGCGAGCGCCGCTCTGCAAACCCAGGCTGTTGGTCATTCAAACTTTGTTTCGTTCTGACTGATGACTTCAAACAATACTCACCTCTTCCCTCATCTTCTTCACCGTTTCTCCTTTCTGAAACCAAAAAGATTAAAAATATATATTTTGGTTTTAAGGCAAATTTGATTAGTAAGTACAAAAAATATATATGTAAATGAAATTGACCTTTCCAATGATGCTGCCGACTTCCTGTGAGAGAAAATAAAGGAAGAAGAGGTGAACAACATGGAGTCAGAATGAAATCACTTCAGATGCGTCTGTAGAGGAAAAACACCTTGAAGATCTGCTGATTACCTTTCCGTGCATCAGTAGCCTCAGCGTTAGCGTGACATTCAGGCCGCCGTCCAAGGTCATCTCTTCCTTGTCGGACATCCTCAGTGACTTCAGATCTTTGTGGTGAATACTCTGCAGAGAGGACGAAGACGTGTCTGTGTGTTAGCAGTGGTTTAATGCTTCAGGATGTGGAGGAAATGATGCGTAAAATTGAGGAGGAAATCAGCCACATCCAAGAACATCTTTCAAAGGTGCAGTTTCATCTGGATTTCCTCTTTCTTCAGGTATCACTGAGTTTCTGTTTGAGGTGAAATGATCAGGTATGTGTCTATTACGGGCTCTACTTCTATGAATTTCCACTTAAGAAGGTTTGGGTGCTTGTGCTAATGGTCATGTCATACATTGGTATTAGCAAAGGGAAAATGAAGTGAATAATTTCCTGTCCTCAACCATTTTTCTGCAAAAGAGCAACCTGACGAAGCAAAGGTAAAAGCTTTTATTCGGTAAAAGCAATTCTCCTGAGTCGTTATGGATGGAGCTTAATAACACCTGCAGCAAAGGTGTTATTTGCTGCAGGTAAATAACACCTGCAGTGTTATTTACCTGCAGGTGTAAATAACCTGCAGGTCCAGGTGTTACAGCCCTTACATAAGGGCTGCAATTAACTTTACAGCCCTTTGTCACATTATAATTCTAAGTATCAGTGTATATTATTGGGATTTTATATGACAGACCAACACAAAGTAGGGATGGTGAACTGGAATTAATACATATCTGAAAAACGAGCTGAACATGTTTATTCACAGCCCTTTGGTATAATGTCCTTAAATAAAATCTTATCCAAACAAACACCTTCACTGCAAAAATCAAAAATATTTATGTCTACAATCAAGTGCAAATTATCTTAGGACACTGGAAATAAGACAAAAATATTTTAAAAGTACCTTTTCAGCAAGATATAGGAGCTGGTTTAAAGTAAATTATTCCTCAATACTGATAACAAAATGTTTTAGTTCCATTGGAAAATGATTTCACTTATAGCATTTTGCCCATGTTGTAAGTGAAACCATCTGCCAGTGGAGCTAGAATGTTTTACCAATATTGAAGAATTCAACATAATTTTACGTTTGTCTGTCTACCAAATAAGATGCAAATAAAATATAGCAACTTTTTAGGTTGTAACTTGACGTCAAAAGTTTGCACAGCGAGGTAAGCGAAGCACGTTCCACAGTTTGAGCAGCTACTTTCATCCTGTTTAAAGGATTCTTTGGAGAGTTTATCAGGGTCGGATGGTGTCTGAGGCGTTATGGATCGTTGCTGTTTGGCTTCTCATCGTGGAGCTGTGAGTTGGGGTGGAGATAAGCCTATCACACGCTGCAATCTTCACGTGTCTTTAGTTCCAGCTAAATAAAAGTTGTGTGACTCCCTGGGATAAGATGAGACACAAAGGAAGCCACTTGTGTTGTGGAAGTCTGAGAATCAAGTGATCATAGTGTGACTCTCCTCTAAAACACCAAACACTGTCCGCTCTGTTTCTGCTGCGTGTCCAATTCTTTGTATTTGTGGAACAAATAAAGAATGATGATGCATTACAACAGTTTGCTGGACCTAACGGCTGCAGCTCTATAAAGGACCAGAGTCACAGTGTTTATAAGATTATCAGAGTTTTGAAAAGTTATTCTTCAGACTCTGACGAATGACGATGCATAACTAATAAGCAAACTAATCTAAGAGAGGGAGGGAAGTAATTTTAGTCAGAGACAGTCTGGATTTCAGTGAGCATTCAATTAGCATTCACTGACATTCCCACCAGCTCAGTTTAGTCCATTTTAATGAAACTCCAGTTCATTTGACTAAAAGGTTCAGTTTGCTTGGAGAGGTGTGAATGTGTACTCTAACTGATGTGGACCAAAGAAGCGAACTCTGGTCCTCTGATAAACCTCGGTCTGGATTCTGTTGAAGAGAACTCTACCACAGTTCGAATGCATAGTGTGAGCGCCAAACTACTGTGCAGGGCATTCTGGGTAAATACAACCAAAACAAATGTGCATGTCTAGAGCTAGCAGGAGAAATGATTTCTGGTCTTTTACTAAAGAGAAATCCTCCAACCACTAAAATCTGGTGCTACTCAATTTTTGTTTACATTTTGTGAAGAAGGAAGTTGTGCTTAGTGTCTTCTTCAGAGGTTTTTGTGTTGTTTCCTTCAATGGGTCTTGGTGCAGCGCCCCCCCAGGCGAGGAGGGGAACAGATTGTTCTATTAGTTTGATTTGTTGACTCTGTACAGACAGAAAATGAACCGCAGCAGCTGAAAAGGGGATAAATGTTTCTATTTTGGTCCCAATTGCACCAAGTTTACGGGACTACCAGGTATGAAAACATTCTTAAAACATTTCATGAAAAGTTTCTGAGCAGAAGGTGTTTGCTGCAAGCTAGCAGCAATCCTGATTGCCCTTGAAGCAACAATTCCACCTGATCTGGCAGGCATGATTTTCCATCCCACTGACAGATAGATGAAGTTCTTTCTATTTGTCTATATGAAGGTGAATGTTTATATGACATGAAACATCAGCTTCTGGGTTGTTTTTCACTTCCGATGTTCTGCTTCTGACTGCTTTGTTCTGATATTCCAGCCAGATCTCAAGACAAAAATGAATTTATTTTTATTTATTTTTTTTTTTACCAGCTGTGCTTATGAAACAGAACTCAGATATATTGGTTTGTTATTGCCAGACAAAATCAGGGATGTGTGGTTTACATATCCAGCAGAACTGGAGTAATGGGCGGGGCTTCACTGCTGGTAATCCGGTTAAAGCATGTTTTGATGTTGCGCTGCCATCCTGGACATAAACCACATATTAATACATGGCTTTTAAATCTTCCACTGAATCGTTCTTTTGCAGGGAATTAATGTATATACAACAAAACAACTGAAAGCTATTGTCAAGTCAGCTATTCAGCACTGTTTAGTCCACTTTCATTGAATTCTAGTTACTGTGTCTGGAAAGTCTGGTTCCTTTGGGAAGGTGTGAATGCCAATCAAACTCTAATGCAAACCAAAGAAGCTAACTCTGTCCACAAACCTCAGTCTCGGCTCAGTTGAAATGATCTCTGATGCAGTTTGAATGCATATGTGAACGCCAAGTGGACCGGAGCCTGGTCCAAAAGTAGGACGATAACACAGGGCATTCTGGGTAAATGCAACCAAAACAAACATGCTAGTCTAGGACTAGTGGGAGAAATGACTAATGGTGTTTTATCAAAGAAGAAAGAGAAATCCTACAACCACTCAAATATGTCACCACTCCATTTTTGCTTACATTCCATAAAAAGGAAAGGTGCGCTCTATGTTTCATGTGTCATTTCCTTCTGTGGTTCTTGTTGTAGCACCCCCACAGGCGAGGAGGGGAACAGCTTGCTCAAAGGGTTTCGTTAGTTTCACACAATGAAGTGAGAAAGAGAACCACAGCAGCTGAAACGGAACAAATGTTTGGGCCTTAATTGAACCGAGTCTACCGGACTATCAGGTGGGAAAGCACCCAAAGTGGTTGGGATGTTGAAGAAAAATGGTCTGAGAGGATCCAACTAGAAATCCAACCAAGGATCTTCATGTCTGGAGTCGTGTTTTGTTTGGTCTGATGAAACTGAAGTGCAACTGTTTGGTCATAATGACCATCATTACATTTGGAGGAAAAATGGGAGCCTGGGAGCAAAAGCTTAACTGTGACGTATGGCAGTGGCAGCATAATGTTGCAGGGCAGGTTTGCTCATACACATCATAAAATAGGTGGCATTACGAGAAAACAACATTTTATGGAAATATTGAAGCAACATCTAAAGAAACCTGCAAAGAAGTAAAAGCTTTGGCACAAACTGGTCTGCAAAATGAACAATAACCCTCAGAAACTAAAGTTTAAGGACAACAAAGTCAGTGTTTGGTGTGGCCATCAAAAAGCTCTGATCTAAATAATATGGAAACATTGTGGGAACATTTAAAAAGTGTGTGTGTTTGAGGCAGCCTGCCCACTTTCACCAGATCTGGAACCAGAACTGCAGCAAACTATTGAGAAGGTTGACAAAGGAAAACCAAAACGTTTGACCCAAGTCATGCAATTCAAAGGCCAAAAACAGAGGAAATGTATGCAAATTTCTGGGTTCCAAGATATAAATCAATAAATCTGATATATTTATTCTCTCATCATTAACAATTTTAGCAAACAGAAATAAATTTAGTGATTCTAACTGACCTAAAACAAGAAAAGTTTGGTCTGGTTTACAGACAGAGACAAAAAAAAATCTCTGTCTTTTTATTTGTTGTATGTAAACTTCGGGTTTCCGCTGGATGTATTTCAATATATGCTGTTTTTTCTTTTCCTTGGTTGTGTAATTTACAGCTTCTAATTCAAACTCCTCCATAAATCCGACCTTAGAGAAACCTCGCTACCTAACACATGGAAAACCACCAAAAACTGAATCAGTCAGACCACCAACGGCACAATCCAGTTAGCGATAATCATCATGAAATGTGTCAGGATCAACTGACCCAAATAACGCAGTAAATTAACAGGATCAGGAAATGAAACAATCCCAACCGACGAAGCTGCAAGGATCTCAACCATCTGATCAAACACACACACAAAAAATAAGAGAGACGGACATCTTTCAGCAAACATCTCTGTGTGTTGGTACAATGGATACATCAAACAAACAGCGGCGTCTCGCTCTAATCCTGCAGGCCCAAGATTTGTTTAGTTAATGCTAAGACCCTTTTGACCTATTTCTGTCATCCCCAGCAAGTCAAGACTTCTGAACAAAACCCCGATGCACAACGGCAACCGAAGAGTTTACAAGCTAAAAAAGAGATCACCTGTGGGGAAACTCTGCTCTGTGAACACTGACAGACAGAAGTATGCCTCAGACAATTAAAACACACACTCTCACACACACACACACACACACACACACACACACACACACAGGGCCTTAATCCTGGAGGGAAATGGGGAACAATGTCTAAGTGGATTACTGGAGGGATTTTGTTAGACTATGAATTCAAAATCTAAGGGTAAAGCAAGGAACATCTAATTTTGAACAATGTGATACCATTGCGATGAGTTACATTTTATTACATACTGTATTCCACTTTGCTTTAAAGGGGTCTTCAGATCAACAAAAGAACACTTTATATTTAATGAAATGTGACAATTATCACATTAAAAATGTTCAAACAACCCATGAGAGAGATTACAGAGTGACTATCTGGAGTGGCGACTATTTATAGCATTTTGTGAGCCTCCACATATCATGAGGCGATACAGAACTCAGCATGAAGGTTATAACAACGGAGATACATCAAAAGTTTGGCTTTAGGTCTAAATTCAAACAATCCTGGGCTGTTTGAAGTGAAGAGTTTAAGAGAAAAATCCAGGAGAGGAGAGAAAAACAAGCCGAAGCTGAAAATATCTCAGCCTAATAGGAGTCAGGGGTAGCGCGTTAAAACAAAGCCTCGCTTTGTCTGGCGCCCATTAGATGTGCAGAAGCAATACCTTCAAGTTTCTCTCTGGCTAAGCTTCAGCATTACCATTAACAGCCATCTGAGCAACCTGCAGCCACGAAGGTCGGCTCTTGACCAAACTGACCTTGGAGTGGGAGAAATTCCTGCTCGTCTTCTTTGGTTCTGGTATCTTTGGGATGAATGGCCTTTTAGTTTGAAGTCCGAGTTCGGTGTTTGCTCCCTTTGTTTTTCAGTGATTCACAGAGTGGACAGATGGCTCCCTGTGCCCTCAGAGCGGCTGGAGCGAAGGCAGGCTTTGCTATTAGTCCCTCAGCTTAGACCGAGATAAGCCCCTACGCAGGCAGGGCAAGTGGGCCCGCATCTCTCGCCTAATTCCCCCTGTCACAGCCACCGAGGAGGCGTTCCTCTGACCGGAGATCCACGAGGCCCGGCGGCAGGGCAGGGCAGGGCGAGGGGTGAGGAGGCTCGCCGCCTGGATGCCGTCCAGCACAGACACAGCGATCAGCAGCAGAGAAAAACCCAAGAAGATCAAGGATCCTCAGAGAGACATTGAAGAGACGCCTTGTTAACCAATGAGTCTTTGTGACCCTGCAGGACGGCTGCACCTCTCATTAGGATCTCAGAAAGATTCCTGCCTGCTTAAAAATAACCTAACTGATGGAGAACAATGTGGCGTCTGAAGTATTTAGTGATGTTAAGCACAATGTCTTCATGGGGTGCGCCCCCCGCCATCCCCCCCTCCACGCGGCCTCTGCCCTCCCCCCACAACAAGCCCTTGTGGCCTCGTAATGAGGCCAAACTGGATACAATAAAACCATTCTGCGCTGAAAAATGTATTCATCTGAGCTCAGAAACTGTGAAGGAAATGAATCAGTGAAGCAGAAGTGGCATATTTAATTATCATTCAGAGCGTCTCACCAAGACAATAATGGCCTCATGGTTTGTCTAGCACATATCTAGGAAAGCATTATATCCACTTTACAAGAAGCATCCTTCTTCCGCCTTATAGTGATATTCACTCACGGAAAGGAACAGATGATCACAGGAGAACAGAGCGGCTTCAATTACAGGTAATTCTGCTCTTATAAGAAAAGCTCAGAAAACTTGTTGTTTTTTAGTTTAACAGTAAGCTAATTGTCTACTTTAAACACATTTTGGCAATAGTTTATTAAAGCCAAGTGCCATGAAAACATAAACATTTCCAGGTTACAACTGTAAATGTATCCCCATGAGATTCTATGTGCCAATTCACAACATGTAATCTTCAATCGTTTTACTTTAAGCTGGTGATATTTTCATATTTCAGTTTCCAGAAGGAGAAATACAAAATATGAACAGATTTTAACACAAGTGGTGTGGCTCACCACCCAGGGTGGCATGGCCTGGGCATCTCCAAGAGAAATCAGTCAGGAACGTCCCAAAGAAGTTTTCTATTGCTTGTCTGGAAAATCTCCACCATTTAAAGGCTTTTGATGCTAATTTGGTGGAAACTGGGAGAGTGGGCGGAGCTCAAAGGTAATCATGGACAACCAATTAATATCTGAGACAACTCACAGCATCAGATTGTTGCTATAGTAACACAACAATCAATCAATTAAAACTATACTTTGTACTTCCGCAAAGGAAATTAACCAAGTCCTTTAAATTTTAAATTTCAGTTTTAAAAAATTTGAAATCTGTTTTTTATTTATGCTGAAACTTTAACAGTATTCTAATTGTCATGAAGTAAATATTTAAATTTTAGATCTAAATTCTGTGCTAAAATTCAAGCTATCCTGGGAGGCCCATGATGCTCTGGGGTTCTGAGCTTTGCTTCGGGCCGGCTCTGAGCTTATGCTCCGGGCCGGCTCTGAGCTTATGCTCCGGGCCGGCTATGAGCCTATGCTTTGGGCCGGCTCTGAGCTTATGCTTCGGGCCGGCTCTGAGCTTTGCTTCGGGCCGGCTCTGAGCTTTGCTTCGGGCCGGCTCTGAGCTTATGCTTCGGGCCGGCTCTGTCATCAATTCCCAATATTTCTAATGTCTGGCTTAATATTGAATATAGTTTGAAGTGTTCTATACCAGCCTTCATATTGGATTTTACTCTGAAATTGTAAACTTTATTTTAAGTTTTTGTAGAATTGAAATGTCAATGAAGATAATTTAGAGTTGATACAAAAGTCTCAACATGTTTGTCTTTAATAATACGCTGCACAAAAATAGCACTTATTTGAATAAACTCTCAAACTCCTGAACAGTCCAGAAGACATTTTGTTCTAATCTATCAATTTGGAACAGGAAGTCCTTCTGGTAATGACAGATGATGGGCAGGGAAACTATTCTTTACCACGAAAGTACTTTAGACAGCATAATAATGGAAATATGCGAACAAAAGCAAGAGCTGGGTGTACTGAAGTAGAATGAAAATGCACACATCTCCAGATGAGCAGTCTGGACTTTAGGAACACAATCCTTTTGTGTCAGTGATAGTAAAATCTGAGGCAGCCTGGTTGTACTGGGTGACACGACGTTGTTGTAGAACGGAGACAGAAAGGGTTCTGTGGCAGACAGCCAGGGGAAATTCATACTTGGACCTGTCAGATGATGAGAAGGATGGAGATGACTCATCTTAGTGATCCTTGTATATGCATTACAAGATGATGTGAGGAAGAGGAGGAGGAGGAGGAGGAGGAGCAGAGATGAGCAGACAGACACAGAAACAAACTCTGACAAGGAGACATCATCCTCTGTGAATCACAATATTTAACTCATTGTAGTAATCACAGCCAGAATTAACTTGCAGATTTTATTAACTATATCATAAATTCAACCTAAAATATTATTCATGCACAAGTGAAACAACTATTTGATTTTTATTTGTCAAAATTATGTAATCAAAAATAAAAAGTATAAAACAAGTAAAATGTTTCTTTAAAGTGAGTAAAAATAAATAATGCTAACAAATTTAGTCAAAGGAAACATATTTCCAAATCTTTTGTTTTTTCACAAATCAATACATACTAGATTTAGATCTGTTAGAGCAGTGCAAAGGATAGATAGATAGATAGATAGATAGATAGATAGATAGATAGATAGATAGATAGATAGATAGATAGATAGATAGATAGACAGACCTGTATGTATTTCTGCTTTCCAAACTGAATTGTCTTTCTAATATTTTAGATATTCTCATCATGTAGGCAGATTTTCTGCTAATAATTTACTGAATAAATAAACACTGAACTCTACAGAGATTAATTCCAGTCTTTGTTTCTGTTAATTATGATTATTTTCCACTCACAGCTAATGAAAAAAAATGCTGTAAGTGTAAATTAAATTAACCAATTAAGACTTAAATATTACATCAGATAATAACAAAAATAAAACCAGAATTTGAGCTAAAGGAAAAAATCAAACCTGTCCTGCTTAAAGGTTATCAATCAAGTTTCATTGGACCGAATTTCCTAACCTGATTATTGGTTTCAAACATGGAAAAGTGCGATTCAGGGATGTTTTCTGCTTTTAATGCTTGTTTTATTGTAAAGCACTTTGTGGTTTTTGACCTATGAAAGGTTCTGCATCAAGAAAGTTTCCTGCTTAATCCTGAGTGAATGTATTAGTTTGCAATAAGGTCAATTATTTTGCATCCATTTTTATTTGATAAGATTCTTGAAAATCCCAAAACTTTTTTTGATGACATCCCTTTTGCATTGTTTTTTTTCTGATTCCAGTCATTGTGTTGATGCTTTTTATTTCTACTTCAGGCTACAGTCTGCCCACCATGGGACTGGGAGGGTCGCCCTCATTTCTACTAGGACCGCCTCTGACTCCCACTGCAAGTCAGTTATTAAACCGAAGATGATGGCTTCAGATTGTAACTTCTTATCTTTTTTTTTTTTTTGGACTGAATGAAGTCAGAACCGGAGTAAAGTCGCTCTGATGTCTGGGATTCCCCACATGTCCGCTGTCCGTCCTACCAGCCCGCAGGTTCTGGTTCCGGACGGTAACAGGAACTTTAACCCAGACAGTCGCTGTTTGTCTCTGGACTTTGGAGCTGATCATGACAGCAGCAGCAGCGTGCTGAAGTGCGTCCAGCTGCCGGACCCCACGATGGATTTCCACGATCTCTGTTCTTTTGAATCTTTCCAGCAAAGCTGCGATCAATACGGATACGGGCGGAACTTCCGGGACGTGGTGGAGCAGGAGTTCCGAAGGTCCAAAGGTAGAGAGACGGTTCGCCGCGCCGCGCCGGTCGGAGGACAGCTGGATCCAACTGTAACAGGCCTGTTTTCTCTGTAACAAACAGGAGTCACATATCTGGATCATGCTGCAGCCACTCTGTACCCGGAGTCTCTGCTCAGAGACTACATCCGGGACATTTCCACCAACATGTACGGTGAGAAAAGTCAGAAAGTGACACTTTGGTGTTTTTGTTTTCAGAGTTCAGGTCATTAGTTAATAGCGCCACCATCAGGATGGGGAATGACCCAGAGAACCTCCAGGTCCATGTTAACAGAACCGAACTATTTGTACAGTGTAGGAATCTACGGAAGATAATTAGGACCAAAAAAGTCAGAATTCAGATTTTAATCCCAGAATTCTTAAAATTTTGACTTTTTCAGAGTTCTGACATTAAAGTCTGTTTTTCAAACGTTTTTTTAATTGTCCCTTCATTTCTGAAGAGCTGTTTCATTCAACAATAAATAAATAAGCAAATCAATATTATTTACAAATAACTAATAAACACTCCAATAAATAATAATTCTCATGAAATAAAAACAAAAATGTATTTAGAAAGTTTAGTTGGGAATTTTTTCCCATCAATCACATTTACTTTATTCATTTCAGGATTGTTTTATGTCCTATATTTTATTATTTTTTTTCATTTATTTCACAGAGAAAACGTCACCCTCTCATTTAATGCTATAGCATGTAACTTTTAAAAAAAATCTTTTTTGTTTACACATTTGTTGAAATTGTCACTATGTTTTGAGAGCATGGTGTGACACAGCTAATCTGTGAAAACAAATTAGTGCTAAATAAAAACAACCACTCAGAGCCAGGAGGCGGGTCTTAACGCAGTCAATCAAGCCTATGTACGCACTACTCGCTTACAGCATAATTCTTGAAAAGTTTTTTGGCCTTTTTCCCTTCAGGAAACCCCCACAGCCACAATCCCAGCAGCAGCTTGACACACGACACTGTGGAGCAGGTCAGAGACAGGTAGCGCCTCGCCGTGCAACGCAGGAGCTCTGGGATACTCCGGTCCAAAAGACTAAAAACTGACTGTCTTCTTGCAGAGTGTTGCAGCATTTCAACACCGTCTCCAAAGAATACTCGGTGATCTTCACTTCTGGCTGCACAGCTGCTCTCAAGTTGGTGGCTGAGAGCTTTCCCTGGAGCTCCGGTGCTGAGAGGGAAGCTGGCAGTTTCTTCTGCTATCTCACCGACAGCCACACGTCTGTTGTTGGCATGAGAGGACAGACTGCAGCCCTGGGGGTCGTTGCCCTTTCCGTTGCCCCACAGGAGCTGACAACCAGGGCAAAGGACAGAGTTCAGGGAGAAGATGCTTCCTGCCAAACGCCGCACCTTTTCTGCTACCCGGCGCAGAGCAACTTCTCAGGGAGGAAGTATCCTCTCAGCCATGTGAGAGGCATCCAGGCGAGACGCCTCTACCCTGCTTGCGACCTGCCAGGCCGCTGGTTCGTTCTGCTGGATGCAGCTTCGCATGTCGGCTGTTCCCCTCTAAGCCTTCAGGACTGCCCTGCTGATTTCATTCCCATTTCTTTCTACAAGATATTCGGCTTCCCAACGGGTCTGGGGGCTCTTCTTGTCCGTAACGACGCAGCAGGCATACTAAAAAAGTCTTATTTTGGAGGAGGCACAGCAGCAGCTTACCTTTCTGGAGAGGATTATTATGTGCAGGTGGAAAACATTTCTGACAGGTGAAGTGCTGCAGTAAAACCCTCTGGATCCTTCGTTTTTATCCTGAACTGTAGTTAGGCCTGTCGCAGTATACAATAAATCACTTAATCACATAATAAATTAAAACAAGCTCAATAATTTCTATTTGCATTATTTATTATTTTTCTCTTTTATCTCTTTCTACCAAAACTGGATAAGAAAAGTCTTCAGTCTGGTCCTTTTTGTAGGACAACTTTGTTTTAATGTGGAATGTCTTCCAGTTTCTGAGTTAAATATTCTTTAGAGTTTTTGAGAATGTCTTCTTGCATTTTTATCCCTTTACCATTATATTACTTGAAAATGTTCTCAAAACAACAATATTATCATTTATTGCAATAATAAATGTGATTATCATCCAGTAACATTTGTTACTTTGCCAGGCCTAATTGTAATACGTTTCATTTCTCTGATAAAGGTTTGAAGATGGCACTGTCTCCTTCTTGGACATCATTGCTTTAAATCATGCGTTTGAATCTCTTTACAGGATAACAGGTTAGACTTGTTATTTTTTAATATCAGAATCATAATGCATTCAGCTTATTCCTGATGGGAACCTGAAACTGTTATCGTCTTTATCTGTTTTCGCCTGCAGGGAGCATGCACAACATCCAGCGGCACACTTTTGGCTTGGCACGCTACACTTACACGCTGCTCTCAAGTCTTTGCCATGGCAACGGTAGACCGGTGGCGCAGATATACGCCGAGAGCCAGTTTGAGAGTCCAGTCACTCAGGGAGCAATCCTGAACTTTAACCTCTTGGATTCAAGTGGACAGATAATTGGGTACTCACAGGTACATGTGATTGAAGGGATTCATTTCATGTTTTAATTGGTTAATTAATGCGTGTTTATGCATAGGAAGCTCTGGGAAATGCTGCAGCAGTCCTCTGTCTCTCTCTTTGCTGCTAGGTGGACAGAATGGCCAGTCTGTACAATATTCATGTGAGAACTGGTTGCTTCTGCAACACCGGGGCCTGCCAGGCCTTCCTCGGCATCTCCAACCAGCAGATGAAGAAAAACCTGCAGGTAGGAAGCGCAAACATTTTCACATCCCTTCACCTTTTTATATTTTAGCTTTTTACTGAAAATGCTAAAATATTATAAGACAAAGTAGCACAGAAGTGTGAACTAGAAGAAAATAATACATTTCCCCCCAAATTCAAGTCAAATAACTCTTTGACTAGGCCATTCTAACACCTGGAAATAGGCTTGTTTTAAGGTAGGGCCGTAATGTTTTTCCTCTTGGACTAACTCTGGTTATTTCCTGTGTTTGTTTCCGCTCTGGGGGTCCAACACAGAGCCACCCGGAGACTTTAAATCTGCAAGATATTGATCGACACCTCATATAAAGTCTCTACAAAATCCATGAAAGCTGTAAAAACAATTCTGACTTCCTGTTTTTTCTCTTTTTTGAGGAGAGAAAGGATGAGAAAGTGCTTTATAATAATTTCACAAGTATTAACTCTTCCAAGTAGAAATAAAATCATTTCAGTGTCACACAGTTTGTGATGCTTTAAGGTATTTCATAATTAAATCCTGAGAGATGTGCCCCAAAGAACAGAAACTAAACTCAAAATCTGTTAACAATCCACTGGGATTGGGCTTTTTTTTATTTTTGCCTCAGAAAATAATCTGGTTAAAGCCCTAAATTATCACGTTGAATAAAATCCAGGCTGTGAACTACTTTAACCTGATAAAAAAGATACCGTAAAGCTGAAAAATGGAACTTATTCAAAAAGTTTAGCACACTTTAACCTCAACACTCCATCAAATAGTTACTGGAAAATTACTGCCTCCATGTTAGTCTTTTCTGGGGTAAAATTCCACCCCAGTTAAACATTTTTAAGCTGTTAAATGCCCAACCTGAGCTCCAGTGGGTTGGAGCTCATTTTTATTCAGAAAAACCAAAATAAAGGAGACTTAAGGAATAAAAACAGCTCAGTTGTTGAAAAGCAGATTTAATGCCCAACTTTATGTCTGTAAACAATTAATCTGACTTTGAGTTTGCTCACCAGTGGACATTAAATATAAATATGTACATTTTAAAAAACACTAAAGAACACTAAGTACATATTTTTTTTTTTTTTAAATAATGCAAATACCTTTATTACAGCAGAGAAGATAACAATGTGGCTGTAAGGTGTTATTTTGGGGAAGAAATTATCTCTGAAGTTCATGTGTCAAACTCAAGGCCTGGGGGCCAAATCCGGCCCGCCTTAGCTTTTTATGTGGCCCTCTAGACTCTAGGGAGATACGTAACAGTTGTGTTCTCAAATATTATTTCATCAATTAAATCAAGGCAGTTCTTATCTGTATACTACCAAATTACATCACTCATGCTTCTAGTTTTTTTTTTTCAATATTCACGCAAAATCAACAGACCGCGGCACTTTTTTGCGCTAATTTAATTTTGAGCTTGTTTTAATGACTATCTCCCACCTGCAGGTGGCAGTATTTCTTACTTCTACTACTGCTGCCTCAGCCTTACTCGATGTCCAGCTATAGTTTGTAATCAAGACAGCGAATAACATAAAAAGTCACATTTACAGCCATACATAAGTGCAAATATTGCATATTTTTGCATATTTTCTTCATTTATTTCTAAATTGGCTCCACAAAATCTGTTTTGATTGCAAGAAGTCACAAAAATAATCAAAATTCTTAAAGGACTGATCAATGTGAAAAGATGTTCAATGTTATTTAACTTTAAGAAGTACTTACCAAAATCAAAGACCGCCTTTTATTAATATTTTAAAAGTTTGTTAACGGGTTTTATCAATACATTCTGCCACAACCAATCCTTGAGGACATTTCTGATCTTCATCCTGATCTTGGCCCAAAATAAGTTACATAAATGAGTGTGACACCTCTGCTCTGAGACAATCTAAAGGTAATGTAAGCAGTTTGTGTCCAGCATGTGTGGCGTCTGCAGACCTGATTGTTTGTTGCAGTCTGGTTGTATTTCTTGAGAAGAAGTTTATGATTATGCAACGCTTTGTGTTGCTTTATCACATAAAACTCCAATAAAAACATTTAAGTTTTTGGTTTCAACGTAACAAAATGTGAAAAAGTTTGAAGGATAGAAATTCTTTTGTTGCATGAAAATGACAAAAGGTGAAAGTTTGCTGAAATGAAGCATGTGTTTTTTTATTTTATTTTACTCTACAAGGCAGGTCATGTCTGCGGGGACAACATGGACTTGGTGGACGGCCAGCCGACCGGATCCGTCCGCGTGTCCTTCGGCTACATGTCCACCTTCGAAGACTGTCAAAAGTTCCTGAAGTTTGTTGCCGAGTGCTTTGTGGAGAAACCCGTCACGGTAGACCAAGTCAGGCTTCAGAAGCTGAAAACAGCTGGGCCGCCATCAGAGGAATCCAATCAACACCCTTTGAAAGTTGAAATTTCTAATGGACAAGTCCACAAAGAAGCTGAGAAGAAATCCGCAGAAGCGTCTTGTAAAGGATTTGGACATGGAGGCTCAAAAGGCCCCGGGGAGGCTTACACTCTGACCAACATCTATATATATCCCGTCAAATCCTGCGGCTCATACGAGGTTGGAGCGCATAACTCAGCGCATCCCTCTTGTCTTTGTGTGGTTCTCTGGGTGTGATTGGACTCTGTGCTGTTCTTCGTGCAGGTGCAGGACTGGCCGGTGGGGCCGCTGGGTTTGCTGTACGACAGAGGCTGGATGGTGGTAAACCACAACGGCGTGTGTCTGAGTCAGAAGAGAGAGACGCGTTTATGCCTCATTCGCCCACAAGTCCACCTTGCTGCAAACAAATTGTTCCTGCAGGCGTCGGGTCAGAGAGTCTCTGCGCGTCTCACTGAAAATAATTCACTACCTAACAAGGAAAGACTCAATCAGGTGAATTTTCCTTTAAGAGGATTTTCCCTCTTCTCCCTCTCTGCCCTGCAGGGATGGAGACCATGTCGGTCCCCCTGGAAGACGACGTTCGGCAGCACGCAGACTCTCGTGTGTGTCGCAGTAAAATTTGCGGTGACAGGTGAAAACACATCCACATTTTTCTCTTCTCTCAGTGCTGCCTTGTTTTTTGTTTTTTTCTTGTCTCGGCCTCCTTCCCTCTGCTTCTTAGAAAAGTCTTGTTGCCCATGACTTTTTATAGCCAAACAAACAATAGGAAGGAGATATTAATCTCCTCTGACATATCCCCACATGACATGTCACCATAAAAAAAGAAGAAGAAGAAACGCTATTTATTCGCTGATTCTTGGATTAGATGTCGCAGCAAATAGCAGGAAGCATGAAGCTCTGAAGAAATGCCTCCTGGGCCTCCTGAAAATAATCCTCTTCTGTCTCCCAGGGTGGAGACGATGGACTGCGGAGACGAGGCTGCATCATGGCTTTCAGACTTCCTGGGACAGCCGTGTCGCCTGATAAGACAACGTCCTGATTACGCACGAGAAATGAAGAAGAAGCCAGCCGACGGTAGCTACAGCAAAAATATCCATCCGGTATCATGTCTCCATGTGGTCTCCAGGACCACATAGAGACACGCAGGACAAACTACCAGCACACACTCAGATAGAGCAGCTTAGGCAGACCAGACAAGCCAACAGTCATGTATGAAATAAACCATGCATACATGGGGAGAGGGCCGGTCCAAGGTTTTTTGGGTCCCCTAGCAGATTTTCATTATGGAGTCATAATGCCTCTCCCAAACCAACATGTCATCACCATTTATAAGCTACTCTATGTGTGCAACATACCTGCTATCATTAGCATCATTTTAAATTAGCTTACATCATACCAGTGATATTAAGGCTGTTGATTTTCACCATAGAAAAGCAACAAACTTGAAAAAAAAATATTTTGAATTTGAAAGGCAGACTGGTATTTAAGAGTACCATGTTATTTTAAAATCAGCTGATAAATTTACAGTTAACAAGTTTGATATTTATATTTCTCCAACAGTGGCAGCAGCCAACAACAGGAAGGTATTAATCTATTATTTGTGTAACAACTATAAAAGTAATATTGAAATTCATTTTAAGTGTCATAGCACTTAATTTGAATTATTTCATGTTATTTTATTTATTCGAGTCAAACTAGATATAACACAGCTCAGTAATTTAATAATTTGTCACAAAAAATACATTATCAACTTCATTTGTAAGTTTTCCTTCAGTTTTTATGGCTGAGTTATTTTCACACTTTTGAAAGTCTGTGATTTTTTCACATTTTGTCTTGTTACAAACACAAACTGGACTGAGATTTTATGTGCAAAACCAGAACAAAGTAGTGCATAACTGTAACATGGAAAGGAGGAGGTGGAAGCATTTCAACCTTTATTCGATTAGGCTATTCGATTGCATTTTTATGGCCGATTTTTATGTCTGAAAAATTGCTAAATATAAGGGTAACTTTGTGGTATTAGTTGAGTTTTGGATACGTTTTTCTCAGATATCTGATATCAAATAGTTAACTTACTTCTCCACTTTGCATTGGTTTGGTGTGACTTGCTTTGGCATCACTGACACATTTTGTCTTAGCAAACTAAAATAAAGACACAAATCAAGTGAAAAAATGAAAGTGACAATAAAAAGTTTAACCTAGGCTGAAATAGAGATTTAAAAAAATTTTATGTTCAGGACACCAACTTCATAAAGAAATTAGATTTTTTATCACAAAACCGCAAACAGGATCAACATTACATTTAATCACATTTTCAAGTCTAACGATATTTATTTCTGCTCTTATGGAGAAAATAATAAAACTAACACTCCTGACAACTGTCATATTTGACTAGAATTTATGCATTTATGTAAAATGATACATCCTTAAAATAAGAATAAGAAGAATAGATTTTTATTTGTATTGCAATTAAGAACTCAGACACTTCACTGGAATCAAACAAAAATTATAAAATGAAAACACTTGATATTACAAAACACAGGATGAGTTTAAATATTACACACATTTAACAATAATAATAATACATTTATTACCTGCCAGGGTCACTGCAGCACACTGGTTTGCACTCATGTATTGTTGCAACTCTTAATAACTCTAAGTAAAGCTTTACTGAAATTGAAACTGCTTAAACTTTGGGATATTTGTGGGATTTATGGCATAAATTGCTCAGTAGCTTGGAGGTGCAATCAAACAAACCCAGATGGTAAAATCAATACCTTTATGTTTTCAATTACAAAAGAATCTGGTGTTTTCTGTAGATTTAAATGCTTCTTTAGAGATCAGTAGTTTTTCTTTGAGTCCTTCGCTGTTCCAGCTTTATAGTTTCAGATTTTGTGTTGGTGGGCTGAATAACAATACCATGAATATAAAAGGTGTTTTTTTTTAATTGCCTCATAAACTTTATCTGTGTTCCTCTGTGACTATTAAACCCACCACTGTTCCACAAATAAACAAGACTTCTGTTGATCCCTCTTCTTCAAATGTTCATAGATTATGCCCATTCTATTGATTATCATCCTTTTGTCTGGAAACACCACGTTTTAATTTCTCTCCATTTTTCAGCTGATATCCCACCCCCCGTGGAGCGTTACGATTATCCTCAAGGATCCACTAAAGTAAAATATTTTCACCTTCTCTGATTGTTGTTATTAAGAGATAATAACTCTGAAAGAAATTAGTCAAACAAAAGGATGCATACTGAGAATTAAAGAGGTCATGTTATCCTTTTGGGTTAGAAACTTTCATTTGGTGGATTAAATGCTTCTTGTTTTATGTAAAACTTCTTCAAGGTTACAGAGGAGAGAGAAAAATCAATGCTAAAAGCTGCAGTTCTCCACAGGAAGCTCCTGACCTGTGTGAACTGCCTCTCTGCAGCGAGTTTCAGCTTGATTGACTCCGTTATGCCTCAGACTTAGAGTCAAATACACAAAGGCAAAACATTCTCAATTTAAGAGTTGTTTTTTTTACGCCACTAGTGGCTCGTATTTTTTGTGACAGTGGGCTGACAGGAAGGGGGGGATGGAGAGGGGGAAGACATGCGGCAAAGGTCGCCGGGACTGGGAGTCGAACCAGCGACGTCCGCGTCGAGGACTAAGGCGTGCTGAACCCCTGCGCCACCACAGCACGCCCCAAACATTCTCAATTTACATGTCAACAAAATAAAATAATCACCAGGTGAATAATAGATATTTTGGCTCCTGATAAAATTACAGATTTTTAAGACTTTGGAAATTCACCATGATAAATCATTTCTAGGTTTGCACGATATATCGGCTTTAACATCGGTATGAGACGATTTTTTTAAACATTATGGTATCGCTGCGATAGTTGAAACTAAATACCAATGATTATTTACATCTTGTTGCTGTTTGCCACATAATATTTGTCTGTTTAATTGCTAATGGTGATGCTTGCATTATTGAAATAATTGTCGATTAATTTAGAAACTGAGACAGGTTTGTTTATTTTTCAGTTGAATTGTACAGAAAATTATTTATTATAGTTTGCAAAACCTGAAGTTTGAACATTTGAGGGAAAATGGTAGAATTGTGGAAGAGTTTTACAACTTCTTACATTTTTGCACCTGTTTTCAACTTTTCACATCCTGATTGTGTGAAAAACCTAAAAGAAATAAATGTAAGATGGCTTTTTTCCCATCAAGAGCTAATGAACTGAACCCTGAGGGTTTTTCTTTAGGAGCCTATAGAGAGTAGAGAGCGTATTTTCTGAAATCATTGCCTCTGCTGCAAGTCTTTTTCCAGCTTAAGCTAAAAGAAATCGAATATCTCTTCCACCCTTCATTTACCCACAATGCAATAGATACATCCTTTTCGCTGATCCTCCATTACTGGTACAGACCCATGTCTTTCGTCATTTGTAATCCAGGCTTTCTTTTCAGTGTTTTGTCTTCAGACTCAGCGTGAGACAGTCGGATGGCGTCATCTGGGCGATCTGCTCTGCTTTAACTCACCAAACTTTCCTGTTTTCACAAGTTGAGACGTTCATCCCCCAGGAGAAAAATCCTCAGCATTTATGTCTGCATTGGGCCGCTGTTTGGGATGTTGTAGATTAAGAAAGATGGCTGCACATTAAAGAGATTGTTTTCGCCTTCATTTCACTTAATTATTCATTTGAAACACATATAAGAACCTGAATTGTCCTAAAAACCCTCGGATCTTGTTCACATTTACTCACCTCATGTTTACAAACTTTTATGCATTTATTGTTATTTATCTCAGTACGAAGTGGAAACATAATTTTTGAAATGTTTTACAAAATACAAAATCTGAAAAGTGTGGCAGGCATTTGCAGCCAGCCTTCCTGTGCCGAGTACATCACAGTTACAGACCCACCTTGTGCTGCAGGTTCTTCTTGACTAAAAGACTGGACAGAGTGTCATAAATTGTGTTAATATTGCCACAAATTCTCAATTAGGTCAATATCTGGGCTTTGACTGGGCCATTCTGATATGCTTTTATCTGAATGGCTGTAGCTCTGGCTGCATGTTCGGACTTTGTTGTGTTGCATCCCTCTGAGCTGTTACACTGCAGCCTGTTGTGAATGCTAAGGCTAGTTAGCATGGCCACCAGTGATGACGGATAATTGGTTTTCCTGTAACGGCTAAGTTGTTTCTCTGCCATAAGCACATTTAGCAGCAAGTACATGGGGTTTATTGACAGCGTGGTCAATTTCTTCAGACAGCAGCAGCAGCTCAGGGAGGAAGTGGAGGAGATCAATCTTTTCACATTTTAACAAACACATAAAAATATTTTGTTACATAAATCAGCTTTAAAGAACCATGTTGTTTCTGTCCAGTCTGTGTGCTTTTTTTTCCTCTTATTTATTTATTTATTTATTTATTTATTTATTTATTTATTTATTTATTTATTTATTTTTGCATGGAGATTTTGGAAGGGATAAAATATAGCAAATATTTCTAAAGTGGAACCACAAAGTCTGTGATTTTGATCGCAAAAACAATCTCAAAATCCATAAAATTATGCATTATCTTTTTTGGTTGTAATGTGACAAAATGTGAAAAAATAGCAGTGCAGCTGCTCTTTATTGCTGAAAGGGAAACATATTCATGACAGATGTTTCTGTCTCACTCATAATTGCCTTTCATATTATATTTTCCCAGTAAACATTTGATCAGCATTGATGAATTTACTGAAATCACTTCTTATCCACTAATCAGCATAGGACTTCATTTTTACAATTTCTCTGTGGAAGGAGTTTGCAGGAACTGTAAATGAGAATGTTTTTCCTGAAATGAAACAAATCTTCGGGGTGATATAAAGTCTTTCTTCTCTAGCTGCCGACTCCCCGCTCCTCTCCCTGGTGAACGAAGCTCAGTATCTCATGATCAACCGTGCCAGCGTGGCGCTCATTCAGGATCTAATGAGCAGCAGGTTGGAACACACAACACGTTATTCATCGCTCCGGGACACATTGACATTCGCACATTTGCATTACAGTGGCTCTTTTGATGCAGCGCAGGGAAAAATAGCATGTAATTTCCACACACGCTCCCCTCCGCAGGCAGGACGGCTGTGAGGGCCATCAGCTCCTCGACACGCAGAGCGTCATCAGCCGCTTCCGCGCCAATTTAGTCATCGCTGGAGCAGAACCCTTTGAGGAGGATAATTGGTCACACTTGATTATTGGCGACACACGGTTCATGGTGAGCAGAGGGGACATTTTCCAGAACACCTGGTGGAAGCAGGAGTGAAATTAACTTCTCTGTGTGGTCATCCAAAAGGTCACAGGTCGCTGCGGGAGGTGCCAGATGATTGGAGTAGACCAGGACACAGGGACCAAAACCAAAGAGCCGCTCATCAGCCTGTCTGCCTACCGGACTGGGAAGGTGGGTTCAAAACAGTCACAGTCACCTCCGTGCTGTTTGTTGGTTTTATTGAGCAAGTGTTGAAAATATTGTCTACTAAGTTTATTTTTGTGAATTGTAGGTGACCTTTGGTGTGTATCTGAGTCACCAGGATCCTGAAGGCTCTGCCGGAGCCAACGTCCTCTCTGTTGGGTCTCTCATCCGGGCCGAGCCGCACAATTATTGAACTGATCGTCTGTAACGGCCTCTGTTTATTCCACACTGCAAAAACACAAAATCCTACAAAGAATTTTCTGTCGACTTTCTAGTTCAAATATCTCAGCACACTTGAAAGAAGACAAAACTAACTCACAGGTAACGTTTCAGGAAGATATTGGAGCTTGTTTTATGTCGGTAATTTCTGAATATTGATGAAAATGTGCAGATTTTTTCCATATTAAAATGGGAAAAAAAATATTTTTAGTGAAATAATCTACCAGTGGAACTATCACCCTTTTTTATGTTTATTCAAGAATTATTGATTAAATCAAGCTCCTGTATCTTACTGTTAAGTTTCTCTAAGTTAGTTTTATCTTAATTCAAATGTACTAAAATATTTGCAAGAAACTAGACCAACAAAACTTGGGTAGATTCATTTTTTGCAGTGTAGAGACAGCTGTGCCTCTTATTCTGCAGATTTTCTGCTGTGATTTTCTGACTGTGTTTGTTGTCCCGGTCAACTCTGTCGAGTATCGTTGTAGGAGCCATATATACATTTTTGGAACTTAATACAAAATGTTATTTTGTGTTTATGTGAATTTAATTTTTTACTCTTCTACTTGAAAAAGATAAGCGTCTGTTATGGTATTGTGCTTAAGTTGATTACGTGGTGCCTTTTGATTGGTTATTTCATAAAAGATGAAAGCACTTGCTCATTGTAGAAGTCTGGCACCTTGAGAGTAGCACAGTCTTTTGACCGTCACTTTCTATTTGTTTTGAATCTGTTTGTTATTTTTATTTCTTTTTAAGTTCAGTAAAGACTTAAAGATGACCGTCAGATTCAAGACCTCATTTCTTAGAAGAAATGTGTCGCGTACGAAAGAGCTTTAAGGGGCTAGGCTAGTGAGAGCTTGCTGCACTTACAATCATGATGAAGCTCTGGTGGATTTTCTATTAAATAAATCGGTTTAGTGTCATTGCATATAAAATTATTAAATTTTGTTAATCTGACAGTACTTGTTCTTCTCCTGTAATCCTCTGTGAGGTCAATTTATACCCCAAAGGAAGCAGAAGTTCATCGATGAGTCAAAAGTTTCTAGAACTGGTCAATTTAAAAAGTAAAGAATAAATCATAAAAATACTTAAGTTACATCAATTTCAAAATAATGTGGTGGTTACCAACACATGTGCCAAAACCATTATTCCTTGGCTTGGTGTTTTTTCTACTCAATAAATGTTTTTAAATGAAAGACTGAAATCTTTAAAAATATTCGTACCAGAGCTGCAAGCAAATTTATCTGCATCTGTAAACCACTTGCTGTCATTTAACTCAAAATCCTTTGATCTTTGTGTCGTCTTTCCTTCTGTTTTATATGAACTTCATGCTCTGTTCTAAAGCGTCATAAACAGGTCACTGATTTATCACAGGAACCCAGTGGACACAGTTAACATGCAGGTTTCTGGACTGTGAGGAAGATGCAGCACCGTCCTGCAGAGAACCAACAGTCACACAGGAGAAAAAACCTGCAGGAAATCTCACACTGGGTTTGATCCCTGGACCTTTTTACTGCTGTTATCTCATAAAACAAACATTCCCTCTTGTTGCACTTTGATTTCCATAATCAGCAAAACTCTCTAGTAACTCATTGACTGTTTCCTCCTTTCAGCTTTATTGGCCAAGATTGTGTTATGTATGAGGCTCTCATACATAAAAAACAAGAAATATATAAACGTTAAAGGAAATAAAACAGAGATAAAGGAAAATATGTCAATGTATCTGCTGATATTTTAAAAAATATTATAAGAAAGAAAACAAGGTTTGTTGTGGCAGTGCAAAAATTTTGTTCCACAACAAAGATGTTTCGTTTAATGTTTTTTTAAACTTGCTTTTGTTTTTGAAAGGCCGTTTTATATGTAATGCTAAATCGATCCAAATTATTTGTTCATAAAAATACATGTGATTACAGTTTTCTTCAAAGTGATGCTCTATTCCCTTTAACTTTTCAGATAATGTAATTTGTTTAAGGAAGCCACACCAGCATTAGTAGTGTGTCCTGCACATTTACCAGGGATGCAGCTGTGCCACCTTAAAACTCAGAATCCCTCCCTTTTCTCTGTGTTTAATAAAATCCGCTCTGATAAAATCTGGAGTCGGTCAAAGTGCAATGGACAGACCAGACTGATAAAAACACTCAGTGGGGAAGAATCACTGCAGTTCAACGATGAAAAGGAGAAACGTGAAGCGCAACGATTCGTCCCCCAACAGGAAGGACAGGAGGAAAGAGGAGACTCAGTGAGTAACTGCAACAAAGTTATTTAGTTTAGGTTTCAAATCAAGTTTCTCTGTCTGATATGAAGCTCTGCAGACACTAAACATCTTCAAAGCAATATTTTTTTCCTCTTTTTTATGTGATAAATTGACTCAAAATTAGCGCATAAATGTGCAATGGATGGAAAATTTCTTCAACTAAAACCCTCAGAAGTGTGCATGTCCAGTGCAACCAAAGTTAGCACCTTTTTGACAAGAGTCCATGTTTTCATAATTATGAACACTTGGGGAATTTCTGCTACTCTGGAGGAGCAGCAGAGATTCACCGCTCAGGTGGGAGAGTCTGTCTGCTGTCCATGCACTCCACCAAATCCTCCAGTTATAGGTAAAAGCAAGTCATAGGAATTCCTATTAGCAGTTTGTCCTCAGTCATGTAAAGTAGGGGTTCCCAAAGTGGGGGTCCGGACTCCCCAGGGGGTCACGAGACACCAGCTGGAGGGTCAACACATTATTTTCTGAATCATCACAATGTGACCGCTGAAGCTCATGGAGAAAAAACAAACAAATAACTGTTACAGTACAACATTAAAGGTGAACTGTTGATGAAATAAAAAAACATATGTCCATAAATTTGGCATTAAATAATGAAATATACATTTTAACAATTGAATTAAATAGTAAAATGTCCCGAATAAACTGTTAGGAAGTATTAGGAGAATGAAGATGTAATTTTAGGTGAATTTCCAACATTAAAAATAACAAAAATTATTATTATTATTATTATTATTATTATTATTATTATTATTATTATTATTCTGCTAATAACATGACTATATTCTCATAAATAAACTACATTCTTGTAGCCTCGCCCTGGTACTCCATTGCACAATCACAGAAGAGATTATCTAAATAAGAACCACTTTTTGAAAATAATTTTTGGCATTTTTAAATTGCGCTAAGATTGATTAGTTGGTTCTGACTCAGCGGTGTATTTCTGCACATGGCAGCAGGGCCACAAGGTTTGTGTTTTTGTTTTTTTCCCCAGATTATTTCTCTACCTTTTTAGATTTTTATGGTTAATGAATTGTAAAATCATGCATAATTTTTCTTACACAATTATTCACCACTTCATGTTGGTTAATTACATAAATCTCAATGAAATTGTTGCTGTAATGTGACTAAAAGGGCATAAATACTATTGCAAGCAATGTTCCCTCTAAGCTGCGCGCCTGCGCAATCGCGCACTGTTCGCACATTCTCAGCGCACAATAAAATCTATGCAGCGCATAAAATGAAATCCAACGTAAACTATACATGGAGCTCAGACATCAGTTTTGACTATGAACCAATGACGTATAACAATCTAACTCAGTGAGTCACAGGTGTCCAGCCAATGATACGATACGGTTCACTTACGCTACGCAGCCAATCAGCGAAGGCTATTGTGTGCACGTGCCTTGTCCATATGCGCTGTGTCACCGGGCAGATTTAC
>CAEFZX010004663.1:0-29760 GCA_903066825.1 Alfaro cultratus | reverse complement strand
CCGCCGGTCCCTCCCCGGCGCTCGTCCGACAGGGGCCCTGCAACCACCGTGGGGCGGGTAGACCCATGGGGCCGGATGACCTCTGGGGTCAGGTGACCCGGAGGCCAGGTGACCTCTGGGGCCGGATGACCTCTGGGGTCAGGTGACCTCTGGGGCCGGATGACCTCTGGGGTCAGGTGACCTCTGGGGCCGGATGACCTCTGGGGCCAGGTGACCTCTGGGGCTGGATGACCTCTGGGGCCGGATGACCTCTGGGGTCAGGTGACCTCTGGAGCCGGATGACCTCTGGGGTCAGGTGACCTCTGGGGCTGGATGACCTCTGGGGTCAGGTGACCTTTGGGTTCAGGTGACCTCTGGGGCCAGGTGACCTCTGGGGTCAGGTGACCTCTGGGTTCAGGTGACCTCTGGGTTCAGGTGACCTCTGGGGTCAGGTGACCCGGAGGCCAGGTGACCTCTGGGGTCAGGTGACCTCTGGGTTCAGGTGACCTCTGGGGTCAGGTGACCTCTGGGGTCAGGTGACCTCTGGGTTCAGGTGACCTCTGGGGCCCGGTGACCTCTGGGGTCAGGTGACCTCTGGGGTCCAGGTCTCATCCTGCTGCTTCTGGATCATTTGACTTTAAAGTCATAAGAAAAGCAGCTGATAAAAGTTGCTGCTCAGTTTAGATACTTTTGTTAGTTTTACTTCAAAATATTTGTGGATCCTCAACCCGCCGTGAGAAACGTCCAGAACCAGAATTCCGTCACTTTTATTCCTTTCATCCATCTTTTATTTGAATTCCCAGTTGGAGATCCAGCCTGTTAATGACATTTTGATTTTATTGTCACGTTTTTATAAAGATGCTTCTGGTTTTTAGCTGATGGGACATTAATGAAATTATGGCAAACTTTGTTAAATCTACAAAAACTTTTTCAAAATGAATCTCACAAAGATTTAAATAATATGAAAATAAATGACTTATTTTCATAGAACATGAAAGTAATGATGGATAATAACATAAAGTTACATTTTCTCTCCAGACTCTCATTTAAACATGATTATTCTGATTATCATGAGGATTTTTTCTCCATCATCAGATGGATCAGAATATGAAGTTAAGGAGAAATTTTGGTATTTTAAGGCAAAAATGACAATAATTCATATAAGTAACAAAATTTTTTTTTTTTCAAATCAGTTTCTTTAAGTAAAAAAACTTCAGAAACTTTAACAGAAGCTGCAGGTTTTGATAAAACTTTACTTGAAGTAAGAGAAACAACTTTATAATGAAGTTTCTCAATAAAAGTAAAAGTACGTCGTAGTAAAAATGAAGTAAATGTAACAAGTTACTACTAAATAAAATAAAGTTAAAGCAAGTTGCAGTGAATCGATTCCTCCTGTTTTCCTCGTTCAGTTGATGGAGTTTCTGCTGAGTCATCAATAACCTGACTCAGCTAATCATCAATAACTGTTGCAGCAGCTCTGAGTCAGTCAATGTTGCGTCATTCTGGGATTCCCTGGAGCCGTAAATAGACGTCGGTCAGAATGCCTGTTATTAATCTGGCTTGAAATGTGTAGACAACACGCAGCCGGCGCCGTCAGGCTTTGACTAGGACATCAGCCAATCAGGTTGCTTCAAAACAATGACTTCCTGTTAGGAATGAAACATGGCGGCTTCTGTGTGGACAGACTGAGGCTGAACAGAGAATTAAAATATGAAGTTAATAATAATCCTGAAACTCAGAGTTTTTAAAATGTCCGCCGTCGCCACATTAAAGTTCAGTTCCTGAAACTCAGCGACTCAACGTGAACAACCAGCAGGTTAAAACCTTTAAAATCATTTCAATAATGAATTCAATTCATAATAACCAGGATCAGCTGGAAAGTAAATATGAATGAATTCTGACTTTCTGTTTCTGGTTCTTCCCTCTGAATGCTGAGGTTTCAGGTTCTGGTTCTGGTTCTGCTGATGTTTCACTTTAAACTTTTCAGGTTTCAGTGAAACTGAAGGTTAAACTTTCTCTGTTCTGATCGTCCCACGCAGCTTCACTCCAGTTTCAGGCTGCGTCTGGGTTCTGCTGCAGGCCCGGGCAGAAACGCGCAGCGAGTCGGGTCACGTCAGAACCCAGACCCGATCCTGTCTCTGCGTTCGGGTCTTCATTCAGGACGAGCCTGAAGGTTTGCTGAAGGCGGCAGATTGAAACTAACATTTATTCTCTCATGTTTTTGTTTCACTTTGAGGATCTCAAACCACAAAAACCTGTGAAACTCAACAACACCCAGAAAATGAGTCTCTCTCAGCACAAAACGTCCAAAACTGAGACAAAACCCAGAATCTGTTCATCCAGGGTCCAAACGGCGGCGCGTGGGCCACTTCCTGCCCTCAGGATGAGTCACTCCAACCCTGCAAGGAAACGTTCAGACTGTTGATTCATTAAAGTATCACTGTCTATATTATAGTAATAAATCTGTTTATTGCATTTGATTAAGAAAAGATGAAAAATATTTTAGCACAGAGAAAACATTCAACTTCTCCGGGGTCAAAGGTCAAACATCTTCAACCTGATCAGATCAAAACATAAAAGACTAAAATGATTCTGATTCATGTTGTTTTTAAACACAAGTTTAGTATTTTCAGAAAATTACACATAAACTACATGGAGGGAAAATTTAAAACATTTATTTTTTCTCATTTTGATGATTTTTGCTCACAGAAAATAAAATATCAAATTCAGAGCCTCAGAAAACTGAAATATTGTAAAAACTTTCAGATCCAGGAAGAGAAAGAAGCTCAGAGTTCAACTGATTTACAGATCAGCTTTTATTGATTCAGCTTCATCTGAGATGAAAAATGAGATTTTTACAAAAATATCAACAATATTTATAGAGGCATAAGAGAGAGAGAGAGTCTCTGTTCTCCCAGAGAACGGCAGCTCAGAAACCTTTAGATCAATGGAAAACCTGAAGATCAATACACGGAAATATCCACTGGTAATCAGATTATTGATTGATTGATTGATTCAACATGAACGTCACAGATTCATTTCAGCAATAAAGGTTTGATCTTTTCAGTTCAGTTTTTTAAAGATGGCTCCCAGATGTCTGTCTGTCAATCAATCAATCAATCAATCAATCAATCAATCAATCAATCAATCAATCAATCAATCAATCAATCAATCAATCAATCTTATAAAGCTCCTTTCCAGATTAAACTCAAATAAACCAAAGTTAAATCATTTCTACGCTGCAGCGTCACGCGGTGTTCCGGGGTCAGAGTTCCGGGGTCAGAGTTCAGGGGTCAGAGTTCAGGGGTCAGAGTTCAGGGGTTAAATGCAAATAAAAAACTTAGAGGACAAATAAATAAAATGACCTTTAACCTCTGAAGAAGAAGAGTTGTTCCAAGTTTCACAGCAAAAGTCACAAACATTAGACATCAAGCAGGTCCAGTTGAATATTTTGCTCCAGTCATCACGTCCTGAACAGAACCAGAACCGGAACCGGGCCGAAACGGTTCCTACGTCCTGAACGCTCCAAACGAGGCCCGATCGATCAGCTCCTGGCCTTCACTGATCAGAACCTTCAGCTGGTCTCCTCTCCACAGGTCGAACAGCTGGCCCACGTACACGGTCCGGACCCGGTGCTGGGCGGCGCCGTGCGGGGGCCCCACCGGGTCCGGACCGCCGCCTCCGTCCTGGGCTCCCATCAGGTCCTTGTCTCCGTCGTAGCCTTCGCTCCGCCGCTGCAGCGTCACGCGGAAGTCCTGCGCCGGGCCCTTCAGGATAAACTTCATGTAGACGAAGTAGAGTCCGGTCTCCGGAACCACGATGGCCCGCGGGCCGCGGCTGTAGGCGGCGCCGCCGAAGCTGGCTTTCCATTCCAGCTGAGACCCAGACAGCAGGTTCTCTACGTTAATGGAAGCTGCAGAAGGACCGTTAGCATCCATTAGCTTAGCATCTAAACCAGAATGACACACTTCCTGTTCAGATTGAACAAGAACTGAATAACTGGGCTCAAAATCTGATTTGAAAAAGTTTTACTAAATAATGTCATGTATCTGCTTCCATAAAGAAACTGCAGACCTTAAGCTGCTGCATCCTGGGTGCACAAAGCAGCTTCACCACAGATCCTTCCTCTTACATCCCTTTACCCTAACGCTATATTTAGATCACTTTGATATGTTCAGTTTTTATGCTGTAAATTCGTCCCTCCTGTTCAGTTTGTGATTATTAGTTCAGATGTTTTTATTTCCTGGTCTCTGCTGCTCCTGGAACAGATTCTCTTCACTGAAATAATGAAATGAATTGAGATGAACATCCTGTTCTTCAGGGGACCAGAGACTGAGCCCTGAGGTACTTTTGTATAAACATCAGTGGAAACCTTATAAGGATCAAATGCTTCAGTTTCCATGAGATTCTGGAAAAATTGCAGGATATTTTCAGAATAAAAGCATTTTACTGCATTTCCATTAGAATCATCATCCAAAGTTTGAACACAGAGAGATGAACTTTTCCTGAGTTCCTTTTTGTTTTGATCCATTTGGATCTTTTTACCATCTTAAAGGTGATGAAACATTTCAGATCAGCGTCTCAAGTTTCCTCTGGTCGTTTCTGCTGCTTGTTTTAACATCTACAGACAAAAACTCACTGAGGTCGATGCGCAGCGGGCCGGCGGTGGGAGAACTGGGGGTACTGGCTGTGGACTGGTGGTCTGCGGACAGAGGAAGGTTATAGGTTCGGTTCTGGTTCTGATCCGCAGCCGGACAGACAGGAAATGAAAGTTAACCAACCTGCAGGACAGAGGATCCGCTGGGCTGAGGAGGACGGATCAGAATCAGACCATTTCTGTGGATAAAAGAGGAAATTCTTCAGAATCTGGACCTGATCAGGTCAGGAAACTAACAGGATCTGAACCGCAGGGGGCGCCATTTGTACAGTTACTGTCAAAATGACCAGAAATGATTCCAGTTTTTAGCCTGTCAGAGAAACAGGGGAGTTTATTTAAAAAGTTATTTTAACCAAATTATTCAATTAATGTCAAATTAAATATTTTGCTAACAAGCTACAAATTAATATGGAGATAAATATTCAGCTTCAAAGTCAACATTTACTCAGCCAGTTAAATATAGTTTGAGGCTAATTATTTAGCTAAGTGGCTAAATGTTTAGCTTTGAGCTAAATAATTTGCATTTGCTTCAGAAATATTTAGCTAAATGATTAATTTAAACTGTGACATTGATAAATGATAAATGAATAAAAAATGAAAATATGATGTTGAGAAATGAGCCCCATCTTTAGGCTCAAACCTTTTAGTTTCTTTAATAGAACCGGTCAGAACTCAGGAAGGTTCTGAAACCAAAACCTGTTTTCTGCTGGTTTCACTTTAAATTTGAAGCAAATTATTAATATTTTAATATACTTTTCCATTATGATGATTCTGAGTCGCAGCAAAAAATTAGAATCAGAAAAATTTAAAATAATTTTATCCAACATATCCAGTCCAGGTTCGGTTCGGTTCGGTTCGGTTCTGCAGAGGATCTCAGACCTCCAGGCGGAAGCTGATTGATTTATTTTCCTTTATCATTTATCAGCTGAGCAGGTTCTGTTGGTTTTAGAACCCGAACCGAACCTGAACCCGTCAGAACCTTCAGCAGTCAGCAGAACCAGCCTGAAAGTCTCAGGAAGCCCAGCAGGGCGCCCCCTGGCGGCGGCTCTCACCGCGGCTCCCCGCTGCCTCAAATCCGCGCAGCTGATGAAGATGAAGGCGGCGGCGCAGCCCAGCAGCAGCAGCAGCGTGACGAGCCTCAGTCGGGCTTCCTGCTGCTTCATCTCCCGGCAGTGGTTGATGAGGATGAGGAGGGACTCTTCCTCTCGGTGAACTCTGACCTCCAGCCGTCCGCCGCCGCTCAGAGCCTCCATGTCCCGGTCTGCTGCTCTCCGCGTCCCGCGGCCTTTTATTGGCGACACCCACAGAGTTTCTGACCTCACTGCTTATTTTTAGACTGAGGAAGAAAGAAGAGGAGGATGAGGAGGATGAGGAGGAGCCTTCATCAGCCCCCAAACAGAAACAAAATATTTGATTTCTCTTCTGTTTTATTCACAAAGTAAAAATTCACCCAAACTGGATCCATGTGAGAAAATAATCAGCCTGAGTTGATGTTGGTTCTTCTGCTCCGTTCAACCAGCCGACCCGATACTTTCTGCAGAACCAAGAACCTGAACAGAACCTCCTGACAGCAGGAAGCAGCAGGAAACATCTCAGTGCAGTGATGCTAAGATTTCTTGATAACTTTAAAAACGTTTAGCGCATTTAGCTTCCGCTAAATTAGCTTTTAGGATAAATTCTGCTTATCGTTAACATACGATAAGGGACAAGATGGCTGAATCTAGCACGGACGTGTTAGCATGTTAGCTTCCCCTCAATGCCATGTTGGTGTTGTGCTTTAGCTTTAGCTTCAGCTACGTATCCAGTTGGTTCTGTCCCGGCCTGGTCGGTTCTGGGTCACCTGCTGTTCGTCTGAATCGATCCGTTTCCTGACCTGATCTGAGAATCAGACTGATGATGATCGTAAATGTCTGCAGATCGCTGAGGTCCAGCAGAACCGCCGAGGTCCAACATAACCGCTGAGGTCCAACATAACCGCCGAGGTCCAACAGAACCGCTGAGGTCCAACAGAACCAGCGCTGGAGTTCCCCAAGACTATGTCCTGGGATCCCTCCCATGCTCCCACCTGCTCAGGTCGTTACTATAGTTACCAGGATCAGGCTGACCTCTGACCTGAACCGCCACAGTCACATAAAGATGGCGCCGTCAGCTGGAGAACATTTCTCTGCTGCTGTTGTCATAGCAACCTCCAGACTTGTCCAGTTTTCTGGTTCTGGTTCTGTTCATGTGGGTCGCTGTTGGTTTGGGTCTGTAGTGTTTCATGAGTTCATTTCAGCTTTTTTAACCTGAGAAATGCTGACGCAGCAGATTAAAGCCGACCGACTCCTTCAGGTGGATGGATGATGGATGGATGATGGATGGATGATGGATGGATTGATGATGGATGGATGGATGATGGATGGATGATGGATGGATGATGGATGGATGGATGATGGATGGATGATGGATGGATGATGGATGGATGATGGACCAGGATGCAGATATTCTGAGTCTGAATTGACTTAAACATTTAATGAAATAATTCAAACATGTATCAAACCCAACTGGGACGACAGGGAACCAGAGGAGAACCAAAACAGGAACAAACTAAATCAGAAGAGAACCGGAGAAACTAACTGGTAAAACGAGGAACCAGCAAGGAGGAATGGGAGACTGGATGAATACTGGGAGCCACGGGGCGAGCTGATTGGCTAACGGGTCAGAGAGAGAGATAATGGCACAGGGGCGAGCGAGAACACACAACAGGAATCTAAAAGAATAACTAGACCTCAGAAACTAAAGTACAGAAACAAAGAAAAACCACAAAATAAAGTAAAATAATAATAAAAGAGAAACAAAGCTGGAAACCTAGAAGGGTTGATCTGATTCTTACTCTAACGCTGGTAGTTCATATTTAGCTCTCTGGCTCCCTCTGGTGGTCATGGGTGGAACCACGTCCTTTTGAGTCTCCACAGAAACAACCAGGCACTTATCATCTTATTTCATTTCATTTTCATCTTATTTCACCTCTGATGTAGAAAATCACAAACCAGATTCAGCTCTATTTATAACTCTCTATTTATTAAAAATTTAAGTCAATGTGGAAAAGTTGGAAAAACCAAAACGAGTTAAAATAACTGAAGTCTCAGCATGAGGTCCAGATGATCGGATGCTTTTAAAGGCTGATGATAAGAAATAAAAATCATTGGTTCTAAAAACAAAACAAAGTTAAAAAACTGAGAGGAAAGAAAAATCCCAACTAAATATTTATAATTGGTTCAAACACCAGAGATATTTTAATATTCATTAATAAACAGTGGAAACAAAATGGCTCCACTGTACAAGCTAATCAGCACCGAGCAAAAACAATGGCGGCTGCTTTGCTAACGCCAGCAGTTAGCATGTCACGTAGCGCTGCCTCCAGGTTTTTTCCTGTTCAATATTTCAAATATTCTCTACAAAACAGAAAGAACAGGAACATTTTATGAGTTACTCTGAGTTATGACCCACTGGAATAAAAACACAATTATGTTGAGTATCTATCAGCATAAATGTCTGTACCGCTAATAGTGGAGCTAATTTTTCATTTAGCACTTTCGCTAACGTTGAAAACATTTAGCATTACATTAGCACAGCTAGCTTTTTATGTAGCAATTCTAGCCACAGCGTCTGACATGACAGACTGGTTTTTGCTTTTGTGAAACTTGACTAGAGAAAAACAGTTAGCAGTTAGCAGCCAACAGACCAGGAGACTGAAATAAAACAGATTCTTTCTTTAACTCTTTATTTCAGGCGGTAAAAAGCAGAAATGTTTCATCCGTTCACATCATTCCTGCCTCTCAGGCAACAGAAGCAGTTTTATCATGACGGACGTCTGCAGGAGCTGAACCCACTTTGGGCCTAAAGGTTCAGTTCCTGAGGAGTTCACTGGATCCAAAGGGAGTTCTGGATCCGACCCGGGTCTGGTTCCAGTTTCCCTCAGAGCCATCCTGTTTGGACCTGATGGTTTCTGGTTCAGGTTCATCAGACATTTCTGGACCAGAACTAAACATTCAGTTTCTCAGTTCTAGAACCAAAACAAAAGATTGGATCACTGGAGATTCTGATCAGATGATCCACCGATTGACCTGCTACCTGTTGCACCTGCTAATCCTCACTGACCTTTGACCTAAAGTAGCTTGAACTCAACAAGTCAGTGGTGTGCACTGCTACTTAAAAAGCTAACTGCGCTAAATCTAAATAACTCATCATAAACATTAGTTACGCTAACACTACAGCGCTAGACCAACACGGTATTTAGTAAAAGCTAATGCTAACGCGCTATACCAACATGCTATTTAGGAGAAGCTAAAGTTAAAGTGCTACACTGACATGATATTTAGATGAAGCTAATGTAGCTAAGTGCTCTAATTGTTAATAAACTTAGCTAAAGTGCTAAACAAAAAATTAGCTCTGCTATTAGCGCATTAGCATTAGCGTGTTCAGCTCTGTTTCCAGGCATCAGATCAGATTTGTGTCGGGTTCTGCAGGTACAGGACTGGGAGGCGTTTGATGGTGAAGGTGGAGCTAGCTGCTGGAGGTTCTGACCCTATGGAGCTAGCTGCTGGAGGTTCTGACCCTATGGAGCTAGCTGCTGGAAGTTCTGACCCGATGGTGCTAGCTGCTGGAAGTTCTGACCCGATGGTGCTAGCTGCTGGAAGTTCTGACCCGATGGTGCTAGCTGCTGGAGGTTCTGACCCGATGGAGCTAGCTGCTGGAGGTTCTGACCCGATCAAGCTAGCTGCTGGAGGTTCTGACCCTATGGAGCTAGCTGCTGGAGGTTCTGACCCGATGGTGCTAGCTGCTGGAGGTTCTGACCCGATGGAGCTAGCTGCTGGAGGTTCTGACCCAATGGTGCTAGCTGCTGGAGGTTCTGATCTGGATCCAAACCGGGTTTTATTGGATTCAGTTCTGGACAGAAACAAACGGTTCCTCAAAGACAGACGGATTACTTCCTGTAGAGGAAATCATGAAACCAACAGAAGATCCGGTCGGATCAGAACTCCTGAGGGAGAAACGGAGCAACGGGAAGGGGAGCGGCCGGGTTCTGTGGCTGGCAGAGGCAGCATCATGCTGTGGGCCTGAGGCAGAGCCTTTGGTGAAGCTAATCGAAGGCAGAAATCCTCAGAACGAAGGATTGGTAATGTTTGTTTCTTGGACTGGACTGCAGGCCTTTCAGGTCGGTTTGCATCAAAATACAGATTTATAACAAAAAACATGAAATAAAATCCAAACTATTAATTTAAACGTCACACAGTTCAAACAAAACATCGTCATGGATGATCCTGTAAGGCAGAAAGACGTCAGAGTCCAATAAATAACAAATGATGCATATTGAGACGCAGCAGATCAGAAACTAAACCATCATTTGGAAACTGGGAGGAAAAGTAAGTAAGTACACCCTGTGATCCAGCAGGGTGTACTTACTTCCTGGATCTTCATCAGGATCTCACATCGTTCATGAATTCTGCTGCAGTTTGAAGATTCAGAAGTTTGTAAAATCAGTTCCAATAAATAAATAAAATCAGTAAAACCAGTCGGCCATTTTTGTTTTCTGCTCATATTTAGCCAAGAAGTCGGTTTGTCTGGACAGAAACGGTTAAATACTTTTTAACATCTGCAGGCTTTTCTCCGAAGAGTTTTTGCGGCGCTAGTGGCTCGTATTTTTTTGCGACAGCAGGCAGACAGGAAGGAGGGTGAGGAGAAGGGGGAAGACATGCGGCGAAGGTCGCCGGGACCGGGAGTCGAACCCGTGACGTCCGCGTCGCGGACTGAGGCCTCCAAACGTGATGTGTGCTAACCCGCTGCGCCACCACAGCACAGAAAATCTAATTTAAGACGTTTTTAATTCCAGCTGAAATGAAACTTCAGACAGAAACGTCTAAATCCAGGTGATGTTTGAAGGATCCAGGACAACAGAACCCAACCAAAACCAACGTCCAAAACAAGCTAGCTAGATAGTTAGCATGGGGATATTAGCAACTAGCAAGTTAGCATGGGGATATTAGCAGCTAGCTAGTTAGCATGGGGATATTAGCAGCCAGCTAGTTAGCATGGAGATATTAGCAGCCAGCTAGTTAGCATGGGGATATTAACAGCTAGCAAGTTAGCATGGGGATATTAGCAGCTAGCTAGTTAGCATGGGGATATTAGCAGCTAGCTAGTTAGCATGGGGATATTAGCAGCTAGCTACAGACAAAATTTAACTCCTGCGATTGGTGTATTTAAGGCCAATGCAAATTTTTTAAAAATGACTTTAAGATGTTTTAAGACTTTAATGACTGGGATCAATAAAGTATTTTTGAATTTATTTGCATCAGATTAGATTAGAAAGGTCTAATCGCCCTAATCTAATCTAGATCAGAAGTTTGCTTCTTTCCTGAGCTGCAGCCGCAAAAATCAGTCCAAGAGCCAAAAATGGAGCCCAGGCCACAACTTTGGACGCCCCTGGTCTAGTCCAATCATTGAGAGGTTCTGCAGCTACAGAGCAAGCCCACATCCTGATGCCTCCACCACTGTGCCTGGTGTTCGGTCCAGAGAACGTTGTCATGACATCTCGGCTTTGCTGACCTCAGTCCGGCGGCCATCTTGTTTCTAGAGAAAAGAGGCTTTCTCCTTCAACCCTGGCAAGCGGCCATGACCTTTAACCTTTGACCTGATGCAGAATGATGGTTTAGTTTCTGACCTTCTATAACAAGTTTGTTTTCTTTTAATTTGGAAACCAGAAACGTTTCACTGGTCCGCTGGGCGGAGAGCCGCGGTTCTGGTTCTATGAGCTGAAGGAGGCAGACCGTCTAGTTAATGAGGTTCTGGTCTAGTCGGTGTGGTTCTGGACCCTGTGGTTCTGGTCTAGTCGGTGTGGTTCTGGACCCAGCGGGTCTAGTCGGTGTGGTTCTGGACCCAGCGCCGCAGCCGGCGGCTGTACTCCGGCGGGCTGACGGTGGAGAAGGAGCGGCCATGATGCCTCAGGCTCTTCCAGAGATGCTCCAGCCGTTTCTTCAGGCCGTAAACGGTGAAAACGTCGATGATGCCGATGAAGTATCGCTGCTCGGGTCCGTCGATGACGTGCAGCGGGTTCTTCAGGTTCGGCAGCAGCCGCCGGTTCTGGGCCCTGAAGTCCGGGACTTCGGGCGAGTCGGCGCCGGATACGGCAGGCCGCGGACTCGTCCGGGACGAGTCGTCTCGGTGCAGGGACGACGTCAAGCCCGAGTCCGGTTCCGGTGACGGTCCGGCGTCGTCGTTCAGAACCGCTCCTGGGACTCCGGCGTGGATCGGGCTGGACCCGGGGTTCACGGACCTGGAACGGTACCAGACAGGAAGTGAGGCGGACTGTACGGGATTCTGGACAGAACCGGGCCTGAGATTAGAACCGGGTCGATAATTATTCCATTTAAAGTTCTGAGGAAACGGACCAGAAAACGTCCAGGGTCCGTTTCACTCCCACAGGGTCAGGATCTCCGAACTGGGCTGGAACCCAACCCATTAGCCGTTACCATGGAGACGGAGGCTAATTGAGATGCAGTATCTGCTCTGATCCCTAATCTAATCTGTTCTGATCAGACAATCAGATTTATAGAAATTATGGAGGCGACGAATGAAGCAGGATCTGATTGATGAACCAACTAGTTGCCATGGTGATTCACATTTTTCCCTTAGAGCAGCGAGAGACAGAACAATAACCTAGACCTGCATCTGCAGATCAGACAAACACAACAGGCTAGCAAGCTAAACATTTAGCTACATGCAAATGTATATTTACCAATACAGATGTTTAATTTATGCTACTTAGCTATTCTTAGCTAACTACTATAAACTTTGCAGAGTTTGTAATAGCTAGATAAGCTAAATAGCCAACTTAGCAAGCTAAAAAATTTAGCTAGCTACTTAGCTTCCTGACTATTCAGTAAATTAGCCAGCTAAATATTTATCTTACTATTTAGCTAGTTTGTAAACTATTTAGCTGGCTAACTACCTAGCCAGATAAATGTTTAGGTAATTATTTAGCTCCCTGTGAGTGGAGCCAGCAGAGCGGACGGACTTCTTGGTTCTGACGATGAGCGAGGCGAAGGACAGGTTCTGGTTCCGCTCGTCGTGGTGCAGCGGCTGGTGGGCCAGCAGGAGGCTGTAGTCCAGAACGTTGAGCCGCTCCAGGAAGCCGGTGTCGATCTCCACCTGCTGGACGAGCCAGGAGCGCTGCCGCTCTGCACACAGCACCACAAAACTCAGCAAACACAACAAAATACCAAAAATACCAAAAAACCAAACCCAGACACAACAAACACACACAGGGACACGGACCGGTGTCAGAACAGAACCAGGAGGTTTGGATCTCAACCTTTGGTCTCAGAGAAACTTTGAGTTTCATTTTCATGGTTTACCAAAAACAAACTGTAATGTTTTACAGTGAACTTTCTACATTATAAATCTGAGCTTTGGTTTCTGACACAATCCAGAGACATTATGGGATGGATTAGATCAACGCTGACTCATGGGTTAGAATGGCCTAGTCAAAGTCCAGACCTGAGTCCAGCAGGTTTTTCAGATGTTTTCAGACTGAACTGGTTCGGTTCTGGAGGACAGAAGTAGGTCTCCCTGTGACCAGCAGAGGGCGCGATGCACCTTCCTCCTCCTCCTCTTCCTCACCCAGCGTGATGAACTGGCCTTCAAAGTTCAGGTCCTTCAGAACCACGATGATCTGGTTGCCCTCCGGCGCCGGGTCCGTCCACCGGCTCACCTGGCAGCCTTTGATGTCGTACCTGCAGAACACAGGCAGCGTCACCGGACCCGACCGGAACCGGAACCAGGACCGATCAGAACCAGAACCGACCCGATTGCAGACTCACCGGGCGTTGATGCGTTCGTCCGGATAAAAGACGCTCTGCATCACGATGAAATATTTCTGCCAAGAAGAAAACATGAGATGATCCAGCAGGAGGCGCCAAACGTTCAGATCCACAAAACAGCAGAAGAAGAAATTCAGACGTTTTAGCTAATATGTCAGACCAGCGCCTACTTCCTGTTATCAGGCGGTTTCTACAGGAAGTAACTCAAAAACACAAAATATCACCAAGTAATTTATTTAGTTTAGTTTCTAAAATCTCAGAAAACTAATTTACAGGTAAATTTTCAACAAGATACAGAAGATTGACTAAACTCTGGAATATTAAAACACAGTTAGCATTAGCAGAGTTTTTCACTCATAACATAAAAATCACATTTGTTTTCTACATTTTTAATTTGTTTTGATAATGCTACATCTTGGGGGGAAAAAATCACTTTTCTCCAAGGAGAAATGTTTAAAGATTCCTCAGTTCCTGATCCAGACATTCAGAACCAGAGAACCGGGTCAAAGCGGATCTTTACCTTCCGACCGGGAGGGATCCGGATCCGGTGAACTCCTGAAAGGAAAACGAGAATCATCAGGACAACGAGTTCACAGGATCATGTTTACATGTCCTCCAGCTGACGATGTTTGGGGTTAAAGGTCGGGCTAAAGGTCAGGCTAAAGGTCAGGTTGTACCTAAGAACTTGACCAGCAGTGAATGAGGGAACTTCCTCAGATGTTCTACGTAGATCTTCAGGTTGGACAGAAGGAATTTAATCTCCCGTTTGTTTTGAGTCTTCAGGAAAAAACGTTTATCATTTCTGAAGGTTCAAAAACACAAAATGCATCAATGAATACGTGTTGTTAAACAGCCTACAATTAGCATGTCAGCTAACCACAGCTACCATGTGCTAATGTTAGCAACTGTCCTAAAAAAGCTATTTTGTTGGCATTAGCTCATAAGCTTATAGCAACAAACATTTGAAAAAAAGTCCAATACCTAAGAATGACTAATGTTAGTAGCTATGCTAATAAAATTATTTTGTTAGCATTAGCTAATAATTTTATAGTGGTTGAAATCCTTGCTAACATGTTAGATGCTAACATGCAGCTTTTCTATAATATTCAGATTTCTGTATTTCTGTCTATGCCTTGTAACCAGGTCAGTTTTGCTTCCTGTTTGTTTTTCTGCTGAGTGAGGAGCAGACTCACGTCAGGAAGAAGTCGGCTTTGCTCTTGGAGTTGCTGATGAACTGCAGGTAGCAGCTTTCTGAGCACAGAGACTGCAGATACTCGTCCTCTGTGATTCCTAGCGACGCGCGCAGAGCTGCGAACACCGGGCCGCCGAACGTCTCCAGGGAGAAGTCCTGGACAAACACAGCAAACTGTCTGGGACGCCTGCAGAGCCACAATCACCGGCTGCCGGCCCGACCTCACCTTGTGCACCTGTGTGACCTTGGATCTGAAGTCGCCGTCTGAAAGGTCGTTCTGGAAACAGAAACACAGTAAGATAGAAAGATTCACCATCTGCTTCATATTTCAGTTTCTGTTCCTGTTTTTATAGGAAAGTGGAAATTCAGGAATTCATGAGCCATAAAACAACAGAATGTCTTCAGTCAGAGGGATTTCCAGAAGTGATGTAACACAGACCTCTACAGGAGATCCTTCAAACTCTGTCCATCTCTGCAGCGACTCGTTTCGTTCTGTTTATCTGGTTTAAATAATAGATCTCTGTGGATATTTGTGTATTTCTCAGTGACTGCTGGCGCTCAGTGCGCTGAGGTCGCCGCAGCGATCTGTGATGTCAGAGGCGGCGCCGCTGACCGAGCCGTAATGCTCCCTGCTGAGTCAGCGCTCTGGGCTTCAGAGGGATTAGGTCCGATCTGAACCGGGTCGGGAATTCTGTTTGTTCTGTAGCAACAGAAACTCAGTCAGCTCCAAGCTCACGGCTGAACCTGGATCAGATTTGACTTCCTGTGAGGATTTTTACACAAACCAGAATCATTTATTTATTCTTCTACTTCCAGAATGAAGCTTCCCTCAGAGGGACTCACCGCTTCACCACAACGCATCATCAGCAGATCGTTAGCCTGCTAATGAATCAACCTGTGGCTAATTCACAAAGCTAACATAAATATTGACATGATGCCAAACTGTCCTTATTCATTCAAGTATAAATATTTTAACCTTTATGCTAACCCTAAATCATCCTAATAAACACTAGTTCTGCTAACGCTAAAGCCCATACAAAAATGGTTTTGAACACATGCTATTGCTAAAGCGCTAAATTCAGCCATGTTGACTCCCATAAGGTGTCATAAGGAGAACATGGAGAGGTTCTCAAAATAATCCATATATGTCAATGTTCAGGGGAAGCTAAAGAAATAAATGTTTTCAACATTAGCAAAAATGCTAAAGCGCTAGGGTAAAAACTAGCTCTGCTATTAGCGGATTAGCAGACGTCTTTGCTGTCCACTGACTTCAACTGAACCAACACAAACAACACAGCAGCAACACTTGAAAACATTTAGAATCATAAAAACTGAACATAATTATTCACCGTCTGGATTCTGGTTTTAATAATATTTTAAACAAATTGTTGTTAAATGTTTTTGTAGCTGTTGCTCTAAATTAGCATCAGGAGTTTCCTGATAATCTCAGTTTCAGTTTCAGGAATAATTGCTTGTTTGTTTAGTTGCCTGAAACCAGGAGACGTCAGCGTTGACACATTGGATGTTTAGGCTGTTTGTTGCTGAAGTGGTTTGTTTGCTGCTGTCGCCTCGCTGAGCTCTGACCTGCTGCCAAAGGGAACTACGGCAGCAGGAAGGGGTCATTTATAATCTGTGAAAGTTTCTGCTGCTGGTTTTCCTCTGATCTGAACACACAGATGATTTTACTGCTGACACGTTGAGAAATCCAATAATCAATCCCTGGAAAGCTGTTAGCGCCGCGGCGCAGCGACCTTCAGCGCGGCGCAGCGACCTTCAGCATTTTATTATTAGTGACATAAAAACAAGAAGCTCCAGCTCTGAAGTGAATGAATGAACATCAGAGACGTTTTGTACAGATTTAAAAGCTTCGGATCAATTTACTGACTGGACAGGCAGAGGAGCGGCGTCAGAATGAAACCAGAGGTCAGAGGTCAAGTCACCTCATTGATGACAAACAATCAGCAGACGAAGTAGGAATCATTTTAGAGACGAATGTTCAGCAAAACGACGAAGTTTTCACCTTCAACTGATTCAGTTTGACTCGACTGATCCAGAGTCAGATATGAGGAACTGAACTGAACTGAACTGAACTGAACAGAACTGAACTGAACTGAACTGAACAGAACAGAAATGAACTGAACTGAACTGAACAGAAATGAACTGAACAGAAATGAACTGAACTGAACAGAACTGAACTGAACAGAAATGAACTAAACAGAAATGAACTGAACTGAACTGAACAGAACTGAACTGAACAGAAATGAACTGAACTGAACTGAACAGAACTGAACTGAACTGAACTGAACAGAAATGAACTGAACAGAAATGAACTGAACAGAAATGAACTGAACTGAACTGAACTGAACAGAACAGAAATGAACTGAACAGAAATGAACTGAACTGAACAGAAATGAACTGAACAGAAATTAACTGAACTGAACTGAACAGAAATGAACTGAACAGAAATGAACTGAACTGAATGGATTTGAGACCAAAACATGAAGTCTGCTGACCTCTGACCTCTGGGCCGGTTTGGGGAGCCATCAGGCGGTCCTCTGTGGTTTTACCAGGCATGATGCTGCCGCTGCGACTCACCGCTGGCGGTGTGTGTGTGGAGGTGTGTATGGCAGCAGCCAGGCCCTCCTTCATCCTGCAGGTCAGGCCGTAGAAGTCGTGCTGCTGGTCGATCTCAAACAGGCCCAGAAGTTTCCACTGCTGCCTCAGTCCGCCCCAGCGCCGCCGCTTCACCGTGCCGGATCGCTGCGACGGCGGCGGCGGCTGCAGGCGTCCGGGCGTCTCCATCTGAGCAGAGAGCAGAGCGGCAGAGTGAGGCGCTGAAAGCTTTCTGCAGAAATCAAAGAGTGAGAGGAGAAAACCAAACCCAGCAGTCTGTAACTGGGTTGCCATGGCGACCAGCACAATGGGATGAAAGCTCTGCGGGCCGCGCTGCGGCGCGCCGCGCCTGTTGAGCCGAGCGGCTCATTAACAGGTTTCAGCAGAGCAGCCGCGGCTCCACAGTACAGATCAAATCTCTACAGCTTATAAGACGACTGGCCCTTTAAATAACCACTGATGATGTCACTGCTTTCTCTGAGTCTGATTGGTTCATCCCCAACATTAGTGCAACCTGGAGGAACACAAACCAGGAGGGTCAAAGGTTATTTGCGCTAACGGCTACATGCTAGCCTAAACAGGAACATGGCAGAAAGGAAGAAACCCAGACAGGTTTTTATTTCTGTTTTACTTTATAAATATTTAGCTAAAGTTAGCGTAGCTGTGGAGCTGAACAGCTTCATGATGAAAGGATGAATATTTTCTCCATGTTTTGTTTATATACTGAAAAAAATTAAACTGCAACAAAAAAAAGCTGTAGTAATGTAAACACTACAAAATTTGTAGTTAACATAAATTTACGCTAATTAAGCTAAACAACTAGCTTGCTACTCAGGTATTTAACTTAAAGCTGTAATATTTAAATGAATGAACAACACAGTAAAAATATGAAATATGTTTTTTCTCCAATAACAGATCATTGCTGTTTTACAGTGTAACTTTTCTGTCTTTTCGCTCTGCAGAGATTTTTCCTCTCATCAGGATTTACATTCAGACCTCCGGCCTTCATTTGACTAACAAAGCTCCGGCGGGCCGGTTCGGCTCGGTTCGGCTCGGTCCGGACCGGTTCGGACCTGGAGTCAGCAGGTCAGCTCACCTCAGAGTTTGTTTAGCTGGGAGCATCACTTCCGGCCTCTCATCATCAGCCAATCAGAAACATTCAAATGATCTGCACCTTAACATTTATTAAATGATCAAATTATTCAGCTAAAAAATAAATCTATCTATCAGTCAGTCAGTCAGTCAGTCTATCAATCTGTCTGTCTGTCTGTCTGTCTGTCTGTCTGTCTGTCTGTCTGTCTGTCTGTCTGTCTGTCTGTCTGTCTGTCTATCTATCTATCTATCTATCTATCTATCTATCTATCTATCTATCTATCTATCTATCTATTCTATTCTATTTTTCAGAGCAGAATTAGTTATTTTTGCTCACCTCAGACTGAGTTCTGCTGGTTCTGGTTCCGGTTCGGTCCGGTGTCTCTGGCTGATGTGCCGCAGCCTGACCGGGCCGGGACTGATCCTGGATCCGGTCACACCCAGACCCTGACACCGACTGGCTCTGCGGGCTGATGGGCTCCGGCTCCAACAGCGTCCCTTCAAATTAAAAGCCCGGTCCAGCTGGGCGGACCGGTCCAGAACCAGCAGCTGGTCCTTCTGCAGGAGTTTCCATCGGTTCCGAACTTTAAACTGGGCTGAAAACGTTCAGGTTTATGAATATGTTATGGCATAATTTAATGAAATCAAAGTTCTGCTGAACTTTTCTTTAGTTTCTGCTACTTTACATGAAATATTCAGGAAGTAAATAATTATTCTGATTTATTAACAATTTTATGAAATATTAGTGCTGATTATTATTTTGTATTATTAAGAGTTTTCAGTTTTTTTAAAACTTTACTTTCATAATATTTGTTGTCTTTCCGTCGTGATTTTATTTATGCAAAATGTTTATAGTTTGTATCAGTTCATAAATTAGTTAGCGATTATTTCGATAATCAATTAATCCAGTTAATCGTTTCAGCCCTAATTTAATACATTTCAGAAACATTATAATCGTTTTTAATCGGTGGTTTCGGTTTTCTACAGATGTAAAGTTTGGATCTGCTGCCCCCATCTGGACGGAAGCATTAATGCAGCGCAGGTGAATATTAAAAAGTTTATTTCTGAATTTTTTTCAGCCTTCAAGACAAACTAGTATTTTATGTTTGTTGGGATAAGAGAAAATCTGAGGATCCAGCTCAGAAAAATGAACTGCAGTTTACAGATCTGCATTTATTAAGGAACAAATTTAATTATTCAATAAATGAATAAATTCACCTTAATGAGTCTCATCTGTCAGATTAAAAGAATCTTTTGAAAATAAGCTTTAAGCAGACATAAGACATATTTTTAATACTTTATCACAGAAACAGATTTATTTCCTAAATAAATTAAATCTGAGTTTGTTTCAAGTATTTGCTTGATCTGAAACATTAAGACACAAATAATTTTAAGGAGCAAAACTTTTATTTTATTTTAATGTAAACAAAAGTAAAACCATCTGTACACAAATTCACTCCTACTTTTATTTATTTATAGAAAACTGTTTCCACGGCAATAAACTCTGAATATTCTACCCTCATTATTCAATAATCAGTTTCACGTTCCTGAACTGTGACGTCATTCCTGCGGCACAGCCTCCGACGTCATCGGGACAGAACGGCCGCTAGGGGGAGCCAGAGTTCGTCAGAACGAGTCCAGAGCGAAACGAAACGCAGAACTTCCTGAACTCAGTCGGTTTTCTTTGGTTTGCGGTTTTTCCACAGGATGAAGGCAGTGAAGGTTCCTGTTGGACCGAACAGAACATGAGACCCAAAAACCTTCAGAACCAGGACAAAATCTGAGATTCAACTAAAAATCTGATTCCTGCATCAGTTTGGGCTGAAACATTATGAAACTGAAACATCCAGTTCTGCTTATTAAAAGCCAAATGTGACATTTTATTCACTGATTATCTCACAGTTTGAACACCTGTTAGCTGCTGCTGCTACATGAACAAACTGAATGAATTAATATTAAGAGCTGAATTAAAGCTGATGGGACAGAACCAGAACCAGAACCAGGCCAGCTTCATTCTGTTAGGAACTGAAAGGTAGAGGAAACATGACCTCTGACCTATGCAGAGCAACAGCAGCACCGCAGCGACTCCAGGCAGGATGACCGAATATTCCCGAGGAAGGAAATATCTGTGAAGGACGTGGCGACCGTCGACGAACGGCTGCAGAGAAACACGGAGACAGCAGGGAGAAAATTAATTTAGAATGACAGACAGAAACATCATGACTGAATTCATAGCAACATCCAGTAATTAGACGTTTAGACTGATAATAATGGGTTAATTTCTCTCCCAGGATCGGGTCCCGTACCAGAACGATGACCCAGACGGTGTAATACGTGAAGAGCAGCAGGCTGAACAGAACCAGACTCATCCCGACCGCCTGATCCGCTCCTGTAGCCTGAAATACAGCAAACACATTCCCTTCACTGGGAGTTCACCAGACAGGTTTCTGCTCCAGCTCTGAGCCTGGAAAAATAATTTCATTATTTTCTTATTTTCTTGGAGTCTGAACAGAATCATGAACATGAACAGCTGCTGAATCAGGTCCGGTTGCATCCTGCAGGTTTTATTCTCTCCCTGGTTTTAGTCACAACGTGATCAGCAGGTCAGTTTTCTCCTTTGGCCTCTAAACATCCATCATTTGATCCAGGTGCGTTAAACCAGGGAGAGACTAAAACATGCAGGATGCCGAACCTCCAGAACCTCCAGAACCCACTTTGGGCTTCCGGTGCTAAATGTTCCGTTTCCCTCCGTTATTTTCTGCCTCACATTGGTTCCGTTCAGTCCGAAACTCCCTACAAATAATTGAAAATTTTAGACAAAACCTAGATTTTTGTGTAAAGAAGGTGATGATAAAACATATTTGCTGAGCAAACAAAGTTTCGTCTTGAATTCGGCGTTGAACAGTTTTAATAATCTGTAGTTATTTCCAACAAATAAATAAAAATTGTCTGAACAGAGAAAGAAGTTACACGAACAACAGAAACATTTAGAAACTTTTTGCAGATAATTAGCTTCAAATCGACACTTAAGACTGAAACCAACACAATTATTAAAACTATAAAATAAGTCTGTATTATACTAAATCAGATTTACACTAAATGCGAGGCATCAAGCTAACTGGCTAACCTCTTAAAACAACTTTATCTTCATGTTTCATCTCCGGAACTTCCGGTCAGACATTAAACGCTAAAATTTCATTTTAAATCTGCCTTTCAGCATAAATGTTTGATTATTGTTTTATTTATATTTCTTACCATGTTTACAGACACGTAGTGAGGGATTATTTATCAATACTTCCGGCTTCTTACTTCTTCTCCTAAACCTACCGGAAAGGCTCAGGTCTCCGTCGCCCCCTAATGGCTGTATGGTGCAATATCACCGTCATACTTTTAGATTCGTTTATACAAAATATCTGATCTTCAGTTTTAGTTACAAAAAAATTTATCTATATCAGACTCAAAGATGAAACTTCAACCATAAAAATGAAAAAAAAAATTTTTTAACATATTCACACTAAAATTTTTGTAATTTTTTTTAACAAAACCAATTTGTAAAATTATTGAAAACAATGCATCATTTTCATCCCACTTCATGATCATGCACTGCTATGTGTTGGTCTGTCACTTTAAGTTTGTTTGTAATGCTACAAAATGTGGAAAAGTTCAAGAGGTGTGAATACTTTAGTAAAGCTCTGAACATAAATAAAAGGAAAATAACTTTTAATTTCAATGTTGATGAAAATATGAAGCACAAATGAAATTAATCACAACTTTTCCATTTTATTTGATGTTTATGCACAAAATTAACAGATAAACTCTTACAATAACAAATGTTTCAAAACAAGGAATGTAAATAGTTAAAATCTGTTTGAACATTAATAACAAAAACAACCATAAATTTACCCAAAATAACCATTTACATTTAGATCATCGTAATAAAAACATGAAGTGAAATAAATCATTCAGTACATTCCCTTTAACACTTTAATTCATCACAACACTTAAAATATAAATCATAATCTCATTTATCAGTTCATTTATTTAATCATTATGAAATATTAAAACCCTTTTCACCAAAATAAAAAATAAAACACTTTATGTGTAAAAATAACAGGTGATACACATCTGATGGACGTTCGTCTAAAATACAGTTAAATGGTTGCACTGTAATTAATTCAGTGTTTATAAAGCTTTAAGATCCAGTGAGAACCAGAACCAGAACCAGAACCAGCCTGCTGGCTTCAGATGTTTCTGATTCTAAATCTGAGCGTCTATCTGGGTCAGACGGAGCAGATAAATATTACATATTCAGTTTTTACTGTTTTTATTAAAGCGATGTGAAACATGGAGGAAGAAGCGAACGCGTGACCTGCACGCCTCCGTCCACACATCCAGAACCACAAACCGACCCGTTCAGGTCCGTTTCTCTGTCTATTGTTGGTTCTGGAACAGGCCGGGCTTTGTCCTGGAGCAGCTGTGGGCCTGAGCCCAACAGAACCACAGAAACATCTGCATGCATAAGAACAGAGCTGATTCTGACGGGAGTTTGTCCCTTTGGGTGGAAACTGAGCAGCAAAAACCAACAAACGTTTCTGATCCAGCAGAAAAACTTTCCCTCCTCTGTTTAACGGCACTAATAATTAATCACTGTGGGAACCAGAGCAATAATTTATCGCTAAAGACGTCAGTCTAGCTTTAGAAAACTTAAATCTACTCTTGTATGGAATCCTAAGAGTGCCACAAAAAGAATAAATGTGTGAAATATTAGAAAACCCAGGATAACAATAAAGAACAGAAATTCAGTCCAATACCAAAAATAATACTTTCCTCTAGAGCAGCCACACTTCATTATACTTTTCTTAAAATAATAATAATAATATTAATGTGTTGCTAATCCCTAGATAGTTCCAATTCGCCTGACATATTTTAGCACCAAGTTACTGGCTAAAATATTTCACCAAAGGAATTATTAAATAATTAATAGAAACAAATGAAAGACACAAAAATCTAAATGTTTATTTTTAAAATTTATAATCTCTTCTTTGTTGTGGCACTTCTGTGATTCCATACAACAAACGGCTAAAGACAGTTAGCCAGTTAGCCTTTTAGCTACATGATGTGGCTCAGCAGTAAACAGATTTTTAAGCCAGAAGCTAAAATGAAGCAAAGAAAAGTCAAATAAAATAATACAGGTCCAAGCAGCACATGGCGACTTTCAGGTTGGATAATAAACGTTAGCATCGATCCCATTAGCTGCTAAATGCTGCAGATAAAAATGTTGAAGATCTGGATTTTTCTTACAAGACCTCTGAAAGATTAAAATTACGGAAAAGACACATTTTTAAGCATAACTTTGTAAAAATTGTGACTAAAATGCTGTCAGAGAACAAAATGCTGAGGAAAATTAGAAGCTAGCATCCCGCTAACTCCTAAACACCGCTAACTCCTAAACACCGCTACTAAATCAGTTATCAGCTGAATGGTTTAAATTTAAACTCAAGAGCAAGAAAACACCACGTAGATCTCCACATTACATTTTCATGTATCGCATGTAAAATTATTATCCAGATGAGAAACAACAGATACAGTTAGCAGCTAGCTGCTCTCTTTACTGCTAGCCGCTACATTTCAAACCTTAGCAGACACATCTGCACTTGTTCTACAGACAGAAGTAAAAGAAATGTGAAGAAGACATTTTTCATGCATCAATGTCAAAATTGTGACGAAAATTTAGAGAACAGTAACAAAAACTAGCAATTAGCTTTAGCACGCCCGTTAGCGGCTAATCATTCAGTAGCTTCAGATCCTGAGAAGCAAAGGAAGAATCAATGTTTCATTTTCCTGCATTAATCAAAAGAACAGCTGATTAAAGGCACTTTAATGTGATTTAAATGGATTTGAAGTAATAAAGTGAATAAAATGCAGGTTGGAGGAACGAAGATCAGAGAAAATATTCAGCATTTTTCTCTCCATTAGAAACTCAGCAGAGATTAAAGGTCAGAGATTCAAAACCTGTTGTAGTTATTAATAATTAGTGGTTATTAATAATTAGTGGTTATTAATAATTAGTGGTTATTAATAATTAGTGGTTATTAATAATTAGTGGTTATTAATAATTTGTGGTTATTAATAATAAACCTCAGAGGTTAGACGTGCAAAACTGTGAAATACAAACAAAACACTGATCAACCCGTAGACTATAATAATAACAATAATAATAATAACAATAATAATAATAACAATAATAATAATAATAATAATAATAATAATAATTGTGTCCTCAGTGTTAAATGATCCTCTGTGTTATAAAACCAAACTTTTTGTGACGTCATTATGAATGTTGCAGAACTTTGTTGTCTTAAAGTGGAGCGGTTCTGCTGAATCGGGTCAGAACCGGTTCTGCTGAATCGGGTCAGAACCGGTTCTGCTGAATCGGGTCAGAACCGGTTCTTCTGAAACTGACATGTTTCAGAATAAAAACTTTAAAACTCCCTGCAGCTTCACATCTGACTCTGAGATAAATTCATAACTTTATGGGTTTTAATACATAAAAAGAAGGAAACATTTTTACCCACCGACCGTCAGATTATTCTGGATTATTCTGGATTATTCTCAACATTCAGGATTAATCATCTGGAGGCCTGGATCCTGCCAGGCTCTGCTGGAATAATCCAGATTATTCAGATTTAAAAGCAGCTGATAATGGAGCGACCCGGAGCGGACGGGAACCGCTGGTTCTGAGTAAACCGGGTCAGCAGAAGAACCTCCATCATGGAGCCTCAGTGAGTCTCGATCTCCACCGGCTCAAAGACGCCCAGCGTTCCTCTGGAAGACAGACAGGAAGCAGAGATCGGGTCAGGATCAGCTGGGTTCTGGTTGGTTCTGCTGGGTTCTGGTTGGTTCTGCTGGGTTCTGGTTGGTTCTGCTGGGTTCTGGTTGGTTCTGCTGGGTTCTGGTTGGTTCTGCTGGGTTCTGGAGCCTACCTGGTGGCGATCTGCGTCCCGCTCAGGGCCGTGGTCCCGTCTTTACTGACAAACAGTCTCAGGTGGCTGTCTGAGGACAAACAGCCCAGAGTTAGACGACAACGTCCATCTGGTTACCATGGTTACCGTAGTTAAGACAAAAACAACATCAGCTGGAATAAATACAAACAGTAATTAATGGAGAAGAACTTTAAATATAACTTTTCAATTAATTCATTACAAACGCTGCAATTAACTTAATTAAAACATTTAAAGTTTGAACTTTGACCCCTAATTAGCAAAAACAAACTTTGATCTGAATTTCTACGTCCAACAGCTGGAAACTACGACAAACACCAGAAATAAACAATAAATGATCAAATGAATCACTTTGATTCAACATGTCTCCTCTTCATGACTGATGAACGTTTCCTGTTTAACTCTGGATTCTGATTGGTTCATAGAGTCTGAGCTGAAACCTGATTGGTTCATAGAGTCTGAGCTGAAACCTGATTGGTTCATAGTGTCTGAGCTGAAACCTGATTGGTTCATAGAGTCTGAACTGAAACCTGATTGGTTCATAGTGAGATCTGAACCTTCGTCGCTGCTGCCGGCTGAGAAGTTCTGACTCTGAACGATTTTCTCCACGATGTCGTCGGCGTCGATGCGAGTGTCGTCCACGCAACTCCGCTGGCGCTCCACGGCGTCCTTCTTCCTCCTGTGCATCATCATCATCATCATCATCATCAGTCATTGAATGCTGCCTGCCATGACCCTGAAGCTGCAGTTTGTCACTTGTAAGAATTAGCACCTGCTAATTAGGAACAACCAATCAGAGCTGGGAGGCGGGTCTTAGCGTTGTCAATCAACCTAATCCCTTGCTCTGAAACGCTGCTGCTAGCATAGCCTGTCATGAATGCTGACACTTGTTAGCATTCTTTGCCGTTAGCACATTTAGCAGTGAGTACATGAGGGGGATTGACAGCTCTAAGCTCCGCCCCCTGGCTCTGATTGGTTGCTTTTGGTTTGATTTCTTCACACAGCAGGAGTAGTAGGAGATCGATCAAACTGTCACAACAGGGAGAGAGTTTTAATGAACATATAAAATCATACTTTTATCAAAGTTACAAACTGCAGCTTTAAAAATACCCAGAATGCCGATGGGAATCTCATCCAGCTCCTGCTGAGCAGTGAAATAATCCCAGGAATGTGAGTCGACATGTCTGGGTTCGGCCAGCGTGCCGGGACAGGTGAGAACCCACCTGGAGGAGCGGTGGGACAGCAGGGCGGCAGCCGAGGGCGGGGGCGGCCGCTCCGGCTTGGGGGGGCCGGCGGGCTGAGCGGCGCCGCAGGACGCGCCGCTGCTGGACGAGGCGTTCCGGTGGTGGCTGAGGTCGGTCAGGCTGGAGCAGCGGGAGTGACCGGTGCTGTAGCCTGGAGGGTAAAGGAAACAAGAGAAGAAGAAGTTCAAAATGTTGAAAATCCAGACTTTGCCTCTTTCTGTTTTCCAGCCAGTCTTGAACCTGTTGGTTTTATTCATCTTGATTGTTTTGTGAATTTTGATTCGTTTTAGCTGAATTCCTCTCCTGAGTTCAGACGTTTAGATCAGGATGTCCTTTAATCCGACGCTCAAAATGCTACAGCGACTGAAGAGGATTCTGTTACAAATCTAACGTTTCACAGAAACAGGACACATTTTACACTTGATACTACTGGGACACGTTGATATACATGATCTTTATGAAACTAGCATGTCAGCTCGCTAAATGTAAAATATCCATGTTAGCTTGGATTTAAGCCCTGAAAGGAAGATTTGATGAAAACCTTGTGAGAAATAGATGAATCTAAAGGTTTTGAGTTTATTCTGGAGACTTGTTATGGATTATTTTATTCGCGTAGGCTTACAATAGTCATGGAAAAAGTTACAATAATCATGGAAAAAGAGTGAAGCGTTTTGTTGAAATGTCAGTTCTGTCAATGTGTGAGGCTTCCAGCCGTTAGCTGGACATTATTTTTGCATTTCTTTGTAGTTTCACAAAAGCTCTTAGAGGGTCTACAGATATGATTCTGTCTTTGATTGACAAACATTATTGGAATCTCAAGAGTCGTAGCTTTCTAATATGTAGAATATAAAAACCCACAAAATGCTACATTAATGCTAACTGGACATCCATATTAACTAATGTAGCCAGTTATAGATCCAAGCTAAACCAGCCTTTATGTCCACATAAATGTCCACCAAGTTAATTTAGATGGTCAAACATCAACATTAACTTGCTAATAAAGAAGCTAACTGGGTAAATATCCATGCTAACTTGATAACATGCTAGATATTTAGAAAGCTCTCTGTAGTAGCTAACCAACATGTTAATTAGTTGCTGTAATTCCAATGTTAACCAGTTAAATATCTAGATTAATAGGTTAACATGTTGTCCATGTTAACCTGTTAACATGAAGGTTAGCGAGAAAAATCCATGCTACTTTGATAATGAGCTAGCTAACATGCCAATTAGCTAGTAAATATCCACACTAAACTAGCATTTTAGTGGGTTATATGTCCAATATTAAATTAGTTAAATATAGATGGGTTACCTGGATAAATAGACAGTTAGCTAGCTCTACATACCAGCTAGCCAACATGTTAATTAGTTGTTTGAACATTAATGCTATCAATGCTATCCAGTGATCTAAAAAACACTAACCAACTAGAATGATACTTAGCTTTTCATGCATCCACAACTAGTTGCTGGTAAATAGTAAACTTGCTAACATGCTGGTTAAAAGCTAAATGTCTGCGCTATTAAGCTAGTTGCAAACAAGTTAATTAACTGATCAGACATTCACATTTGTTAGCCTGCGACAGACTGGCGACCTGTCCAGGTGACCCCGCCTCTCGCCCGGAACGTAGCTGGAGAGGCAGCAGCACCAACCGACCCCACTGGGGACCAGAGTGTAAAGAAAATGGATGGATGGATGGATGGATGGATGGATGGGTGGATGGGTGGATGGATGGGTGGATGGATGGATGGGTGGATGGATGGATGGGTGGATGGATGGATGGGTGGATGGATGGATGGATGGATGTTTGTTAGCATGCAAAAAAGTACTTGGTTAAATTTTAAATGTGAATATAATAAAAATAATTTCTTAAAATGTTAGTATTGATCTGTATCTTTGGTTAGCATGCTAGTTAGCATGCTAGTTAGCATGGATAGCGCTGTGTGGCCAATTAAACTGTAATTGTTCTGTTTCTGTAAAATGTTTCATCTTTCTCTGTCCAGTCTTACTTTAGCTCCATTTCTGTTTTTAAGACAGAAAATGTTTTAGAACAAAACTGATATCCAGATTAAATCAGCATTAATCTTAGAAATGTCACTAATTTTCCTCCCAGACATTTAAATGTGACTTTGGCTCCTTAGTTTTCCAGTTTGTTTCCAGCGCTGGAGGTTTTTCAGATACAACAGATTTAACATCTGGCTCCATCAGAGCCTCATTGATCAGAGTGATGCTGATGGAAACAGAAGCTGACCTGATATTTTGCTGTGCTGACTGGCGCTGCGGACGTGCCGAGTGAGGAAGACGTCATCCGGACTGTGAAGGCCGTCAGCGTGTTCCGGCAGCCCTGCAGCGGAAAAACACAAGACGGGTTTAAAGGCTTTCATTACGATTCCCTGAAAACCAACCGGATCAGCAGTTCCCACCTAAACCACGAACTGCAGACTGTCTGGGTTTAACGGCACCAGGCCCCTCCATGATGCCCCCTGGTGGCTGCAGGGAGGCGGTGCTGTCCCCCTTACAGGCCAGCTGCAGGTTGGGATCCTCCACTCCAATCAGGACGGACTTAGCTGTGCTGGGAGGCCTGCAGGCAGCAGCTAGCATTAGCATTAGCATTAGCATTAGCATTAGCATTAGCTGCAGTCATCCATCTGTTCATTCAACCCTCTGCTCATCCATCAAACAACATGTCCAACCAACCAACCATCCAACCATCCATCCATCCATCCATCCAACCATCCATCCATCCATCCATCCATCCATCCATCCATCCATCCATCCATCCATCCATCCAGTGTTTGGTGAGTTGGTGGATCTCCTCTCAGGTTGAGGTCAGATTCCTGAACTCACGTTTTGAAGCAGGGATCTCCAGACAGGAGCGTCATCCCGATGGTGACCTGGAGGAGAAAAACAGTTTAATGAAACTCCATGGAGACACAGAGAGACCAAAGTCACTTTAAGGATCCAATTCGACTCTAACAAACATCTGAACATCTGTGTGTGTGTGCGTGTGCGTGTGTGCGCGTGCGTGTGTGTGTGCGTGCGTGTGTGTGTGTGTGTGTGCGGGTGTGTGTGTGTGTGTGTGGGTGTGTGTGTGTGTGTGCGTGCGTGTGTGTGTGTGTGTGTGCG
>CAEFZX010004661.1:0-55704 GCA_903066825.1 Alfaro cultratus | reverse complement strand
ACCCCGCGATCTAAATCATCACCCTCATCTCTACATAACTCCACAAATAAAAAAAAAAAAAAAAAAAAAAAAAAAAAAAAAAAAAAAAGACAACAAAGAGATTGTGTTAATCCGGTTTAAAATACTATGTTATCATATCATCACAATAAACCATGGCAAAGAACTGTAGTCTCGGGTGGGGCACTGAAATCTGATACTTACTATTCATTAAGTCTATATTGTTAAACTTTAGTATCATTTTTCAAATTTCTTCTATGAATATAAATAATATAACAACTATTATTATTATTATTATTATTATTATTATTATTATTATTATTATTATTATTAGTAGTAGTAGTAGTAGTAGTAGTAGTAGTAGTAGTAGTAGTAGTAGTAGTAGTAGTATTGAATCCAACTTATTTTCTATTTCTTCTATTATGATTTTATTTCATGTTCTTACTAGTCAGTTTATATTTGACATTTGGCTCAGTTGAATTAAACTGTAATCATAATGTGAGTGTTTGCTTGTCACGAGTGTTCACTGTTCAGCTTTTATACTTTCCAGGTGCATTTTGTCAACTGACTTTACACTTATATTGCAGTTGAACCTTGCTGACAGTAACTAATAAAAATAACCTTGAGGAAGTTGTTTAAGAGTTTTCAGGAGTTGACCCTGAACCTTAACCTCTGCCTTGAAGGTGTGACAAGCGGTTCCGATAAAAGCAAAACTCACAGAATGTGAGGCTTGAAAATGTAGTAACATACAAAAGCTATCACACTCTTTGAACTTTTCCATACTTTGTCACGACTTCACAAACTTGAACCCAGAAATGATGTGGATGACTCTGCTTTGGTCAGATAATGTCAAAGTTGAACTTACATGCAATATGCAATGTTTTGCAAAATTTGACAATCCACAATGCCGGTGAGGTTAGCATTCCCATAGTGAGTGATTGCTAAGGTAGTATTATTTACTACAGGAGGAACAGGGAAGATGGTCACAGTTAATGTGAAGGTAGGTAAAACTGAATACAGGCAGTACCTGGAGACAACCGGTACTGATTCTTTACAAGACCTGAGGCTGGGAAGCAGCATGAGTTGGATGATAACCCAAACAAAACTGAAGTGGAACGATTTAGATCAAAACATGTTCATATAATTGAATGGCTACAGTCAACACCTAACTCCAAATAAGAATCTTGAAAACTGATGTTTACCTATGCTTGCCATCCAAACTGGCTAACCTTAAATATTTTGCGAAGAGTGGGTAAAAAATTTCAAGAATCATTTCAAAGGACACTCATCCGTAACTGATTAAAACACAACTTTGTTTAGTGTATTTCAGCACACTGGGACAAGACCTTGAACACATAAAAGATATTTATCAAATAAAAGTTGAGCAAATATTAGCAATGAAAGCTCCTTTTAGTTTCCTCTCAGACATCTCAGGCACTACCAGGAACAGAAGAGGCAGTGTCTAGCCTCATGACAAAGCATACACACCACCCTCACACAATCTAGCTCACATAGGCAGATGACGGTTTTCCCTGCCGTCCCCATTGCCACGAGACTAGGCACATACAAAAAAGGAAATCACAGTTCTCGAGGAAGTGTGTAATAGGGTTGCGTGGATTCAACGTAGGAGTCAGCAGGCTTTTCTGTGCTAAATCATCTGTGTGATGGATAAATTATTAATTGGGCAAAACAGACAACCTCCCTTGGATCCATGACACAAAATGACAGTCTTATATGTATCAGTTGGTTTAATAGGATTTGATTATTTATATTTTTAAAGATGAGCCTTACATCTTCTGTCAGTCATCAAGAGGGTGTGTTTTACAAAACATCAATGTATTCTTGAGAAAGATAATCTTTTAGGTAAAGATAGTCTTACCTTTCTTAGTCAACCATGAACAGTTCGGTACTCTGCAACTGGTTATTAAGTGATTAACAGTTCTACAGTTGTGGTTTTCATTTTTGACAGCTAATGACCATTAGGATGGTCATTAGCTACCACCCTAATGACGTCAATGTAATTGACATGACACATTGATAACTATGGTAACTGGAAACATCCAGGGAAGGTCCGACTGATATTGTACTTTTTAAAGTTTTAATAGATAACTATTAGGTATGATGATTAAATTTAAAGGAAAGACCATGTAGTTTTACTGTTTATCACTCAATGCATGCAACAGTTTCCTGTTTCCCCTCAGCTTATCAGCTGAGAGGAAATGATTAGGTGAGCTCATTAGGACAGCCAGATCTTTGGTTGCACAGCTGTTTCCAGTGTAGGGAGTAGGAGACAGAAGAACTCTGGCTAAAATAACATCACTGATGAACAATGTGGGGTGGGAGACATTGGGAAAGCCAAAAGTGGTCCTCAATACAGGCACATCAAGGGGCTGTGTGCTTAGTCTTGTTCTTTTTACTCTGTTCACCCACGACTGTATACCCATCCACTCATCTAAGAGTTCTAAAGTTTGCAGATGACACTACCGTAGTGGGCCTGATAACAAACAATGATGAGATCCTGTGCAGAGAAGAAAGCAGTACCTGACTAACTGGTGTTCACTGAGCAATCTGGTTGTCAACACCAGCAAGACCAAGGAGGTCATAATGGACTACAGGAGGTACAGGAGGACAGTGCACATACCTATTACAATTTAAGGGGAGGTAGTGGAGCGTGTGGACATTAAATTCCTGGGCATCCACATCACCTCGGACCCCTGATCTGAAGGCCAAACAAAAACTATTCTTTCTCGGAAAAGTGAAATGGGTTGGACTCCCTGCCCCATTGCTCAATAATTTCTAGAGCCATGATTGAGAGCATCCTCTCAGTATTACTGTGCAGTATGGCAACTGCACAGTCCAGGACAAAAAGAACATGGCCAGAGTGGTGAAAACTGCCCTGTGGATGGTGAGGAGTCACTTACTGAACCTGGACCTAATTTATACTGGCAGACTGCAAACAAAGGCCAGTTGTGTTGCCACTGACCCCACCTATTCAGGACACAAACTGTTCACACTGCTACTGGGAAATTTTACAGAAACTTAAAGAGCACAACCACATGGCTAAGAAACAGCTTTTTCCCAAGAGCTGTGAAATCAATCTATCCACCTTCCATCTTGCCCCATTGCAGACACACTCACACCCATTTGCTGCACCCTAAGGACTGATTAAGACTTTATTTATCTATTCATCAATGAGGGTATCTGTCCAATTTCGCTATGTTCAAGAAACATAATGACGAATAAAAATCTTATGTCTTATGAGTAATGACGCTGTCTCTGGATTAGAGAGCTCCTTCAGTGACAGAATGTAGCATCCAAAATGGACCACTTTATATCCTTCCTCCCAGAAACTGTTAGACTGTTAGAAATAGGCACAGTATGCTTAAGTTATAATCTTATCAAAGAGTATATTAACTATATACTGTGTGAATAACCGTATATTATTCTTAATTTAGTTTATTTATTGCTTCGTTTTATTTATTTAATTTATTTTATTTTTCTTACCAAAGCTGCTGTTATACCAGAATTTCCCCACTGCAATACATAATTGTGAGACATTTCTATTCTGTTCTTCTACTCAACTTTCAGGAGGGAATCTTATTGCAGCACATACTTATCTTAACCAGCTGTGATCTGGAAGTAAAGAATACTAATAATTTGCTAAACTAAATACCAGCAGTAAATTGTCAGACTTCAAAACACCTCCTGCTTTCTACAGGACTTGCAAAGTCATCACAGTTATGTCCTGTAAGACTATACTTTTCGCTAATATTTGCAGACCAAGTTGTTAGACCTGACTTTGTCTTGTTAATATTTGCAAAGAGACAAAAACAAAACAAAGCAATCTCTCTAGAGCCAATGAGCAGACAATTTTAAAAAAGAGGAAATATTTAATGTGTACCTTTTCAAACATAAGACATACTTTTACTTTGTATATGCACTGAGTGGCTTTTGTTTACTTTTGCTGCTTACAAAAGTAAAGCAGCAAAAGTGATGTGAAAATGTGCACTGACATAAAAGCAACCGAATCCAACAAAGATAAAGATTGAGAGCTGTGGTCTGAAAAAAAAACAAAAAAACATATGTATACCACATTCTCAAATATTTCAAACCTTTGAATTTCAGCAGTTCATGTTTAGCAGTCATGCAACTTTAGATTTAATCTAAATTTAGGATTTAGATTAAATCCTAAATGTGGATTTAATCTAAATCCACATTTAGATTAATGTGGATTTTTTTCACTGGCTATAAAAGAAAAGGAAACCCTTTGAAAAGAGCGACACCTTGATGCGACTTACAGGTTTCAAGGTATACCTAAAAAGCTGTTTTAAAAACAACAAAATTGTCTGTCATATAATTTTTTGTCTTTAATAAGAGGCCACTGTAAGAGCCAGGGTAAACAAAGATGTATAAAGATGTGTCGGTCCCCCACCTGTTGCTCTTGGGCAGCAAGCTGAATGAAATGACAGCTACTATACTTCTTCATTACTTTAAAAACAGACAAATTCTGCAGTTTGAACATAAACAGTATAAACATAAAAAGATGAATAGTCTGGAAACTAAAGGAGCTCCACCCACCACTTTTATTAAGGTAATGTGTTTTCTAAGTTTGCAAACTGAAAGAGGCAGGTCTGTTAAGCAGCTGACTATAACCTATGCCAGATTGATAACCTTACCTACTGACCAGCAATTACCAGCTTCTTATACTACCAGTGTTTCTGCAACTCCAAAAGATTAAACTTTAAAAGTCTTAGAAAAAGCAACTGATTATTTGTATGCTTTGTAATAATAAAACTAATTTTCATAGGCAATATAGCAACGAGATCCTTACTTTAAATTTATGAACAGCTTTTTTATGTTTCCACTGGTATCTTGATGATGATGATTCTCTGTTTTGAAAAAGAATACACTTAAAATGTGCGTAAATAATATAAAAATGTTTTTTTTTTCTGAATATTATCAGACCTTTGGAATCTTATACCAGTCCTGGATGTCTCTAGTAATATTCAAACTAATCATCTGTTTTTGCATGATCTAGTAATGGTCATACATAAACATTGGGCAGATAGCAGCTAGTTTCAGTCTGATGTTCCATCTGATCACAACTCTAAGCAAATAAAATAAAGGCTTCTTTGCTACCAGCTTCTCATCTTACAAACATCCTTTGATGACCTTTGTAATAGTTGAAGGGCCTTGGTGGATGGGAAACTCCTTGGCCTGGAAAACGCTGTGACGCACTTCCAACTGCAGCTGTAGACTTTATATCACAGGTGCACCAACATGCCTATGGTGCAATTCGGAAAGGAGAAATTCAGTTTGTTTAGGGGTATATTAGTGCAATATCACTGTTGTTTCAGGTCGGTACACAGACTCATTTCATAATATTGCATTTTATTTATTCATTTATAAGGAATAAAATGAAATAATTTAACAAAAAAACTACTAAACAAGAATACTGTATACACAAGACATTATAACTTAGTAAATACACTTATCAAACAGAAAATGTGTTATTTCGCTGTGTGTGTACACGAGGGGATCTGAGTTTGAAATAATGCAAATGACACAGCCCCAGCTGACAAGGAAATCTGGACTTTTTGTGGAATTTCCATATTCAAGAGGCAGAAATATTGTTGTCCTGACAGGAAAATCTCCAAATTCAAAGTGGCTCTGCATCACATGAGAGGGTAAAATATGACATTAAGGGCAGGAGGTCACCATGAAAGAGTGAAACAAGAAGCAAAAATGTGACTGGTGTGACTTTTCATGACAAATTTAGATAGAAAACTAGGATCAGTGGTTTCCCACTGAAAATGGAAATTCCCTTGGAAGGGAATTTTAAACTATTAAACCCTGATAGCTTAAAATGGTAATAGATGAGAAACATTTGTCTTGCTCACGCATTTTGTTTCTGTGGGCCGGGTCATAAAGGTCAGCACATCACCAAGAATTCGCCCTGGCAACAACCTCTTTCATTCAGTCAGGCCAGTGGGCAGGAACACCTCACTGCCTACCCAGATATCATCTTACCAGGAACACTGGGGCATTGTCTTTGTTGGCCTGTGTGGGAGTCATTTTACTCACACCTAGACATTTTCATACTTCAGATCATATGTGAAGGGTCATGTCCGTGGCATGTTAGGCAGCTTTTAATATATGGAGGGTCAAAGGTTATTCCTTGAAGAAGATTTTATTTGGTGTCTTTTATTGTTGTTTTCTGTGTGTGAGCTCAAATAAGCTCAAGTGTAACAGACAATCCTAAATTCAGAGGGTGTTGGGTTTCTCCCAGGCAGGGTCTGGCTGTCCGCTTTCATATAATGTTACCAGGTTACTCTCATCACTTATTTATCTGCTTTCCTCACCACCATTGCCTTGGGTGGTTGGTTGATTGTGGTGATTGGGCAACTAAGTGTAGGTTAGCACAGTTTTTCGTTTTTATCATAGCTGCTAACCAGTAGGGTGGATCAAACCCAAGCTGGGACCAATGCAGAACGGGGAGGTTATGAGCCCGCAGGACTCCACGGCATTGGGGAATGAGGCCATGAAGGACCACAAGGCCCCTTCCCAGAATCAGGGATGCATGGAGCCCACAGCTCCTCCGCTTCCTCCACCATCACCGCCATCAGCAGGGCCACCAGAGTACCCGAGACCCAGGCTCATCTTCTACACCCAGCTGGCTCATGGGAGCCCAACAGGGCGCATTCATGGATTCACCAATGTCAAGGAACTGTATGCCAAGATCGCAGAGGTGTTCAACATCTCTCCGTCAGAGGTAAAATAATTAAACTGGAAGAAATTTCATGAAGTTATCTAATTGCTGTCTTGCATTTCTACTCTGTCTGGTCAGTTGTAAAAAGGTGTTAGGTTTCCATTCTAGAGCCTTTTTCCCCATGATCTAGTTTTAGCGATCATTTCCACTCTCCAGTACCAGACTTTGTACTAATATGAGCTGACAAGGTTCAATAGTGGAAACAAACAACTAGATAACGTGTATTTAATCAGTAATCACTCACTCAGACATTTACGTATGTCAAGAATATACATGTCGGGCTTCAAACTAAAACATAACCAGGTCATGATTCATATGAATTATACCATGGAAAATTAGGTTAACTGTTTAAATACAGGTGAGGTGAAGTCTCTAGCAAGAAACAACTTTATTTCCAGACCAACATGATTTAGCTTAAGGCCTTCATCAGAAGCTCAAACACATCTCTGAATCTGCACAAAATGCCTTCGTTCCCTAAACATTTTCACTATTTGCAATTTAACCTTAGCATAAATAAAACTTTCCTGTGGTGGCCTCAGATGAGGTTAATTCAATAATGATAATGAAGACCGAGGAACACACCAGCCAAAAGGCCTGCTCTAAAGGAGCTACAGAGAACCCTATTTCAGGCATTGTCCACTCCAAAACCCTAACCTTTATGGAACAGTTGTAAGCAGACATGTAAGAAATTACTGGCCTATGTGTGGCACACAATCAACACTGCACAACATCTTGAAGACTCTCTCTTAGCTGTAGAAGATATCCTAAACATTGACCTAAGCACATTGAACTTCTGAAAGAAAACCTGGTAGATAATGCAAACACACTTAAGACTGGGCCAGACGTTCACCTTTCAGCACGACAACAACCCTAAAGATACAATCAGAGAAACAATTTAAGTTTTAGATAAATCATGGGTTGGAATAGCCCAGTGAAACTTCATTGTTAAATAGAACTGATAATTTGTAGCAAGGCTTGAATTAATGTTCTTGTTCCATACAATCTGACTAGCTTTATCCATTTTACAAAGGCAATGAAAGAACAAAGGTACATGTCCAAAGCTGGTCAAATACAATCAAAGACAATCAAAAAGTCATGTAACATTTTCCTGCAAAAGTCCTCAATGTTATGTTATGTATCCCAATGATTTTCATTTAATTGTGTTGTTATAGCATGACAACATGTGAAAAAGTTTATAGCAACAGATATATTTGCAAGCCACTGCACATGTGGTGTCAGGTGAAGAGGGTCCTTGAGACAGGATTGCTCTTTACCTTCAATATTAAGGTCAGCCTGGTTCAAAATTAAAAACATCCACATGGATATAATAGCTTTTTATATGCTGCAATAAAGCAGTAGCAATACAGCAGCACCAGGAACGCCAAAGAATCAGTCTGAGACAATACTATCAGCAATGTTCTAAGTAATATTTTGGCCACTGAAAATGCTTTGCTAAAAAATAAACAAGATCAGCAGTGCAAGACAATACTGACTCTACATAAAACCAATAGTTAGCATTGTTTCTGAATTTTTGCATAAGTCACATTCACACAGTCAGTAATAAAATCCTTTCTGAGTAAGACTGTCCTTATATTGAATACTTATCAGTTTTGAAGGCCATTTGCTATCTTAAAATGTAACGGGTATAAAAGATAACAGTTTTTCTTGTGAGGCAGTCAACAACAGTCCCTGCTTTTATATTGGTTATATTTACTTTGCTTTACTGTGTAAAGTGCAAACAATACACAAAATGGAAATGAAAGTAAAATAAAAATGTCAAAGTTAGAAATTGTCTTGTTATATGAGACAAATTTGAGTAAACTCTTAAACCTAATAATTTGACATTACTTATCATCCAATAATAACCCAGAGTTGTTATCATTTTCCTTGATTAATTTTTGGAACATGTATATTAACTTAATTTTGTTTTTATAGCAACACGTTATTGTAACCTATTACAATAACTTGTGGTTCTGTCATACCTATAGAACCACATGCGGACTTCTAGATTCAAGACTCCACCGTAGATTTATGGCAATCCATATTTAATTCTATAAAATGCATCCATTTCCTTGACCCCCAATTACTGTAGAACCTGAATGGACTGACAACCTTGAACTCCAACCCCACAGGCTTACATGCAGAGAAAAATCTTTTGATCAGCAACTGCAAGATAACACTTTGTTCAATTATCTAGAATTTTCTTTATGGACTTTCGAACAAAACTTGACCTTGAAGTTAAAATCTGCTGTAATTCTTGTTGTTTGTTCTAAAACATGAAAATATGAGTTAGGGGACACACGTCTTTTAAAGAGTTAAATCCTAGTATGAGAGTACAACAAGTTATGAGCTCAATTGTGCAAAGTTTACTGATTCAGATTCTCCTCACATCACTGCCAGATTTACACATAACTGAACAATAAATTACTATATAATCAAAGGTTTATTTAGGTAATTTGTGTCAAAATCTAAAACTTTCATATTTTGAGAATTACATTGTGATTTATTTAAAATAGAATGTGAAATAAGACAAAATGTAATCAATTTTAATTTTAATATTCTTATCTTATCTAGATTTAGTCTTCACTGCATTCCTATTTAATATTATAAAGCACTGTTATCAACTGTGATCTTTTTAATATGTTACTAAAAAAACTGACAATAGTAATAAAATAATTTTTATGTCAGAAATTTGCAAATAAAACTTGATTTGAGGCTCCTTTTGCATGACTTGTTGGTTTTTTCCTTCCTTTTAATTTTTCATTAATTCACATTCAACACTCTCTAAGCAGCCAACATATTAAATAATGATCATATAAGGTCTGGTCAACTATGTTGCAATCTGCCACATGACTGACCTGGAGGCAAAAACATACTTTCTCTGAACTACCATTTTATTTGAATGGGCTTATTGAATAATCTGGGGCGGGGGGTTTCTGTGTAAACAAATTTTGGGTTTTTATCAGATTAATTCTTGGAATAAATTAATAGAACTTTATTCTTTTTTATTTAATGTATATACACAGAATTAGCTAATGTGATTATGTTTTGGTGTGTATTAGGTGTAACTAAACCTCTTCTTCATTTATTTATTTGTATAATTAATGATAAACATGTGTTTTTAATTCCAGTGACATGTTTTATTTATTGTACTAACCTTGTGATAGTAAAAATCATTTAGTTCAAATCATGTCTCGCTGCTGCTCTCTGCTGTTTAAAATCTATACTGCACTTCAAAAAATCCAAAGAGCTGCATCTGCTTTGGTTGTAAAATTGGAACACCTTCCAGTCTCATGCAAAGTACATGCCATCAGAAATGAGCCCATCTGTGTTGATCAAGGTATTTTGTATTTTGCAATATGAAAATAAACATGGTTGGTAATGGAAGTGCACTATGCAGTGATGCGCAATCTCTAAGAAAATAGTTTTATGAAAGTTTATGCTGAATTCAGGGAACCTCCAAAAGCATTTGTTTTCTTCATATTCTGCCTTCAGATCCTTTTCTGTACCTTAAACTCTCATAAAGTGGACATGCAGAAACTTCTTGGAGGACAAATTGGACTGGAGGACTTCATCTTTGCTCATGTCAGAGGGGAAACAAAAGAAGTGGAGGTGACAAAGACCGAGGATGCATTAGGTCTCACTATCACAGACAATGGAGCTGGATATGCTTTTATCAAGGTAAATGAGAGGAAAAATAAATAAACAAAACCCTGTGTTTCCTAATGGCTGTTTGCTAAAGTCATTGGGAAACACATTGTACTAAAAGGTTGTACTAAAAGTCCAATCTTTTAGTAGCGTTAAAGTAATGACAAAAAAAGAAACTTATTTTGTTCCCATTTTCTGGATCATGCATATAAAAACTTTCACTTGGAGCTACAAGCATAACCATTTCTTTTATCTCTAGAGAATAAAAGAGGGAAGCACCATTGACCGACTGAAGGCTGTTTGTGTGGGTGACCACATCGAAGCCATTAATGACCAGAGCATTGTAGGATGTCGACACTATGAGGTCGCCAAGATGCTAAAGGAGCAACCAAGAGGCCTCCCTTTCACTCTTCGGCTTGTGGGGCCCAAGAAAGCTTTTGGTGAGTAAAACCACAAATTATTGAGACAAATATACCAGCCTAAAATGATTCATAATTGTATATTAATTGACAGTGGTGTACTGTGTGTGCTCCACTATAAAACCCCATCAAACCTCCCAAATGTTTGGATTACATACAAAATTCTTCCTTTAATTTCAAACTAAACCTTTAAGTTCTTTATTACACGTACTTGTAGTTTGCCTCCCAAACTACAAGTCTAAACTAAATAGCTTAACTGGTACCGTCATTAAATACGATTTCTTTTTGGACAAGAAGACTTCCAGTGTTTCTTTTTGCATCATGTCTTTCACTATTTAGATTAATGTATGGCCACTGAGACAAATACACATGGTGAAGCAGAGAAATAGAATGCAAAGTACTTCATTTTTAGAACTTGTTTACTAAGTCAGCGTTCATGAACCAATAAATATTTGATCCAAATCATGTTGCTTGCAGTGGAATACTGCTTGAAAGCATGTGCTATTTTTTTCAGCCTTTTATCTACTAGTTTATGAAAGCATAAAAATACTTTCATAAACTGGTTGTATAAGGTGTGTACTAAACCACAACATTATTATCGTTTTGATTCCAAAATTTAAAATAAGCAAATGTCAAAACAAATCCTACAAAGAAAGCAACACTTCTTTTGACTGAATTGAAGAGCTGGTTTGAGACCAAGAAAACTGCTGAAATTTTTCAGCAGTTTTACGTTGTACAATGTAAATGCAGTTCTACGTTGTACAATGCGTACAACGTAGCATTGTACGTTGAAAAAGATTTCAAATAAGCTAAGGTAATTATATTTCTTGGTTTCCAAAAATGTAGACATTTTAAAATGTTTATGTACATTTTAAAGTCCTCATTTTTAGAATGTTATGTAGATGTTTCCATAAAATATTACAGCCACTTTGATGTTTATGTGTAGCTAGCTATTAGTCAGTCCATTGTGGTTTGTCTGTGCAATCCCTTCTGCCACCACCCTCTGCTCCCCACAAAAACACTAGCTTATTAATGCGGAACAGGAAATGTTCTACCTGTCAGAAGATTAATAGATGCTTAATTAGTTTTGTCATGTTCAAAACATTCAAAGCATTGAGAAGTTTCCTTTTCTCATTTAATCAGTTGCTTATCGAACAGGAAAGTAAATCCACAGTGTATTGTCTGACTTCCTGAAACTGATCTGAATCTCAAGTCGCCTCTTGTTTAAGCAAAACTCCAGTTTGCAACCAAGTTCATTGTTCATGAAAGTACCTGTGGACAGTAAACAGGAGTGATAGTGTCCCTGCTGAGAAACCCCCCCCCAAAAAAAATCAGTAGAAGACTAAAAGTCCAGACGTCATAACAGAACATAATGTCCTCACCTTAACAGAAAATAAAAACAAGTAATTATATAACAAAAAAGAAAATTTAAGCAATTCACTTTCAGTTTTTTTCCCCAGAATATATAGGTCAGGAGTTTACATTCTATACAAATGGGACTAAGCTGGGATTTTTAAAAAAACATGATCTGTGGGAACTGATCATGTTTAGTTGTCCAGGAATTCCAAGTACAGCAAATGACCACAAGTAACATGGAGATGAAGGAATGAGTGACGGATATGTGCACAACTGTCTTATCCTCTCTTGTCCTTGCTTGTAGGCTAAAATACAGGTTTTAGTCTTTACCTTAGTGAAGTTAGTTTGTATGTGAGCTGTCACAAGGCATTGGTCACTTTACAGCCTCAAGTAATTTCTGTTTTCCTAAAAGCAACATAAAAAGCATATTAACACCTGTATGTTACATGAAGACTCTTCTAGGTATGGTACTTGAGTACGATTGTTTAGACTTGTTTAGAGAGGAAATTGCAACTGTTGGAATGCTAAATCTCTTGGGAGAACTCTGAACGTGCATAGCCTCCGCTCCCCCACATACAGATAAGGAAAGAAGTAAAGAAGCCACATTCCTGTTTTGAATCCCTTCATTTGTTTCTAGCCTCATTGCTTAGTTAAACTCGGCTGACATAAGGAGTTTACTTCTATGTCACAGATATGTAGCACCCATGTGAATTTTGGCCTCAGATTAATGGTCTACAACTACAACAGAAACAATTTGCTCAACTGTTTCACATAAACTGTTTTGCATGTAAGTAAAAAATGTAATTTTAGAACAATGTGACTAAGGTACATGCTCTGTTTAGAGTGAACATAATTTTAAATGAATGCAACCCCCCCCCAAAAAACAATAAAACAAGATCCCATTATTCAACATATCTGCGCTGCTAAGAAAAAGGGTGCGAAATTTGCACATATTTAGCAATACCATTTGTTGTTATGCCATAATCAACAAATAAATATAAATACCTCAAGTCCATGCAAACATTAAACAATATAATCACAATTCAAGACAATACCTGCACTCAGTAAAAATTATATCCAGCACACTTTTGGTTTAACATCTCAGCAGTGAAAAAGCTGTGCATGTATTTATTTAAAATTGAGATTAAACTTTTACTGTTTCACATTTTAGCAACAAGACAATACAAAGTGTTGTTTTATATGATAAAAACATGAAAGATTACATTGCAGTGACATAAGAAAAGAAAAAGAAGCAATTCATAATGTACAACACAAATAAATACAGGCATCGTGCCATCTGAATGCCGCTCAGGCCTCCTTTGCATGGTTGTTCTTTTCCTTGTGTGAAAACTTTTCGATGTCTGCAAAAAACCTCCTTACCGTTCCCAAGCGAAATGTCTCATCGCTTCTTGAAAGCATCTCAAAAACTGTGCACATCCAAATATGGAAGTAGGTGTGATGATGTCCAGCTTTGCTCTCACAAGAATGTATTCTTCATAAATTATAAGAACAGAACGCAAAGTAGGCGTCAAAACAACCATTGCACCAGTTTTGTGGTAAAATAACAGCAAATTTCTTTAATGATGTTTTTAGATAAAAGATGATGACTAAGTTAGAGAGGTTAGTGGATGAGTGTGCTGAAAATTTTTTTTTGTAAACATAAGCAGCAGAAATAACCAGATTTTATTGATGACAGTCTCTGTTTATGTCATTAGACATGATTGGAATGAGAACTAAAGCGCCAAAATCTAATGAGGGAAAGCTGGTGAACGGGAGAGAGACTCTTCGGCTTCGGTCTAAGGGGGCTGCTACAGTTCAGGAAGTGGTGAGTTTTACATAAACTGTCGGACAATGATTGCTGAGGCCTCCTGAAGTGATCAGAAAGCATTAAATATATATCTATAAATAGATATATACTGTTTTTTAATCTGTTACTTTATTTTTTCTGTCTTAATGTGCTTGTTTATGCTGAAAATTAGAACAACAGTGCAATGACCTGAGGGAGCATAAACTGGAAACAATTTTTCATCACAGAAGTACAGAGGTTCGGCATAATCTTATGCTGCTTTGTAGTCCAAATATATAATTTTTTTTTAATGAAGGTTAAAAAGCTTCATCAGTCTTTTTCAACAATGTGCATATTCAACCATTTCCTGGGCATTCTTAACAGTGCCTCAGCATGTCTACACATATAGTGCCGTCCTCTACAAACATGGACATATTTATATTACTTAAAGTCAAACATAACTGCAAAACCTTTCTGGGCCTCAACTGTTTTGGCAAGAGAATTAATAGCAGTTTCTAAAGACCTTTGTCACCATATTTCAGCAGATGCCTCTATTTTTCCATATATTTCCCCAGCAGAGTGAATTTGAAGAACAGGCCACGAGGAAAGTGGACGATCTCTTGGAGAGCTATATGGGGATCAGAGATCTGGAGCTGGGTAAGACTAAACAGATAAAACTGATGTCTCTTCGTGTAAACTTTATCCTCATGTTGACATTTAAAGCCTTGGAAGGGGACAAGCTCAGAATAAATATTAAAACATAAACCAAGTGGTTCTGCTTTGTGTGGTTATTGTAATGTGCTTTGCCAAGTTTTTAAGATGCTGTTTAAAGAAGTAGAACCACACTTTGAATTTGTATGCAAGTGTGTCCACTGGGAGCAGTTCATTTTTATTTTTTTTGCCAAAGTATGTTGGCACTTTCTTGTCCATTTACATAGCTTTCACATTTTTAACCTTGAATTTGACATATTGTTAAAGTTGTTCACACAATAAAAAGGAGATGACATATTAGCATTGCAAGTTGAAGTATAAACAGTAAAGCAGCTTCATATCACGTTTTAGTGTTTAGTTTGGGTCACCAGTTAAGAGCATCAAAGTGCACAAACAAGAAAATTGTACAAGAATAAAAGACACATCACTTTTTTTCCTCATTGTCTGAAGTTAAATCAGACTGAACGTCTTTTGTTTGAAGTCAGTTAGAATCAGGAAAATTATTTACAGTTGCTAAATATTGCAATCACACAAGAAAGAATATGACAGAGATTCATTCATTAATGTCTTCAAAATCAGAGGGTTATAAACATTTTCTTTATGAGGTAGCATTGTATTTACTACATGACTTTGGTCAAACATTTTTGGTTATCTTCCAGAAACTTCTCACAACAGTTTCCTGGAATTGTAGTGAATTGCTATTTTGTTTTATTAAAAGAATTCAAGATAAAATTCAAGATAAAATCACAAAGCACATTGTGATGTATTTGCAAATGAACTCTGCAACCAGAGTTCATTTGCAAATACATCAGAGTTCTGAAGTTCAAACTGAGTTCACTTTCACTGTGAATCACGTCATTATTTAAGATGATACAAGCAGAATATAGGTCGATGATTTTAAGGCTGGTGATTATCCATGAAAACCAATCAATCAATAGGACAACAAAAATATTTGCAACAGTTAAAGTTCCTAAGATGATCATTGTCCCTTATGCTGCTTGCATTCAAGTCCAATCCTGGCTCAAACACAGGAGCCAGGATTGGCATCTGACTTTCATGAAACTCAAATGAAAGTCAGATGCTTGAAAATCTATGTCGAAATCTGTCCTCATACTGTGGAAAACAAATGCTGACTGAACTGTTTAATTCTTGTGTCTCTTGTGATGTCACTGATCCAAAGGGCACAAAGCAAAATTAGACGTTTTCATTGCACTTCCTAAATATATTGCCTTTTACAAAATCCTGCAGTGAAAATCCATGGTTCATTACTGAGCTGCATGTTTTATTGCCAATGTGCATTTGTTGGTGAACCATATACACACCACTTGATTCTAGCTTTAACCTCTCACAACTTTTCTCTGCAGCAACCACCATAGTGGAAGCAGGCAAGAACAAGAAGAACCCTGATGACTTTGCTGAGGCCCTGGATTCTGTTCTGGGAGATTTTGCTTTTCCTGATGTGTTTTTGTTTGATGTTTGGGGAGCCATTGGAGATGTTAAAAATGGCCGAATTTAGATATTAACACTGTCAAGAGTATTATATCTGTTTATTGGTAAATCCAGTTGCACAAAAAAGAACATAGTTGTTGTTTTATTATTGCTTCCCTAATCCTTGGTTGATTTTTTGTCACTTTCTAACATAATCACAAGGATCATCATAAATTAAACAATCTTCCTTTGGGCCTTTGAATGTGCCCCCAGAGGATCATCACTGTAACTAAAATAAATGCAACACAGAAATCTCAGAAGTACTTTGAAATTCCTCTCTACTTCACGTGCATTCACTTTTTTATGTTTATATCAAGGTTTAGGCCCCTCACTCTAATACATAGGGACCATCATAAAAACACTTAAAATTACATAGTAGACATCTATAAACAACATAGGAATCTAAGAAGTTAAAAAATACCAGTAAGTTAAAATTCCCCAGTAGAAACCTGCAGGGCACAACAAAACACAAATGCTTTTTGAGAAACTTCAAAGATATTTCCCAAATTGTAATTCAACTGTTCTCAGAGGAAAGAAAACGGGTAATGTGCTAGGTCTTTGGTTTCTTGTAGCATGGGTTGGACAGCTGTTTTCAGTCTGAGGAGTGGTTCCGCTTCTTCTGTTGCTGGATTGTTTTCAGCACATGTGTGCCATGTGCTTGGCAAAATAAAATAAAAAAAGAGCTGCACAAAGAATGATTTATTTACAAATTATTTTCTTCCTACAAATGCTATACATCTTTAGAAGTATACCATCAGCACATGAATAAAAAGGTCTTGAAAATAAAGTACCTGTACAGACATCGATCCAATTTATGGAAAAAATATAATACCAATGGAAATATTCCCAGCTAAATGACCCTGCTCTGTGAAACAGATTATCAACCAAACAGGAACTCAACCCTTTACTTCCCTTGACAAAATGAGGAGCTCAAAGGAGTTTGTGTATCCATTTGATCTTTTGCGCATGTAAAAGATTTTTGCACTGTTTGTATATGGACTGAAAAAATGAGAACATTCATGTCTACTCCTATTAAAAGAACATGTCTTAACATGGTCTCTTGAATTTGCCTAATTATGTACGCTTTAAACACAGAATACAAATATACCGCTATTGTTTGTTGCAGAGACTACATTATACTGCATCATGGTTCGCATCACTGGTCAGTTTTCACTGAGTAAATAGAACCATCAGAGCAAGTACTTGTAATCCAGGGAGAGTAAAGCTCTATTTAACTAAAATGCCTTGATGACTCACAATCAGACATCTATTAACTTGACAAGTATCGGTGCAGTTTGTTAACTTTTAAATAATATTAAAAACAGCATCACAAACCTTGAAATGTTAAAGTCTTAAAGTTGCCCTGAATTTAGTATTTTTGTTTTTACAAAATGGATTTGTGCATATTGTAGGTTTTGCTTTTGTTATCTGACATAGCCTCGCCGTCTTGAGGCAACCAAAAGAATTATTAAAGTCAAAAATGAGTGCAAAAGCATTTGATAGTCAAGAGCAGAAAAACTAATTTGCACAAACTAAATTGTAAATTCACAACAATAAACATTACATTTTGTTTTATTTATTTATTTAGCTTGACAACTGTGTGCTTTTCAAAGTTTAATTATATGACAAAACACTAAACATGACTAATCTTTCATCAGCCCCTGCTCTGTACTTTTGTGACATTTTAGGAATCTACAGTTTATATAGGAACTGTATTTGTGGATAAAAAATTGCTTATATTGGCCTTCAACAATGCAATGTTAAATATACATGTAATTTATTTTCCGGTAATAAAGGTTGACCTTTGGAGATTTCATTTGATAGTATCATTAATAAATAACTTAATTTTTATGATCTGAAAATTAAAATTGGTGGCATTTTAAAATGTTTTTTCACTGTATTCAATCCTTGATAAAAAAGAAAAAAGAAAGAAAAATGCAACTAAATCCCCAAACCTTTTTTTTAACCAGTTTGTTCTATGAGTTTGTAAGTCTAATTATCATATTCTAAGCTACCATTTCAGTCATGGCATTAAGTTGAATCAAATTTATTTTATATACTTTTAATGCAACTGATGACTGAAAATTCTGATACAGTTATTGATTCAACAAGATTCAAATACTTTGCCAAAATCTAGAATTTGAGGCCTTTAGTCAAAGTCATTCAAAACTAAAAATTGGTGCAAACTTAATTATTTGTAAAAAGCTATTATTCATGTCGCAATGTAATTATTAGCATAACAAATGTGTCTCTAATAGTATTTTTATCTCAAAGATACAATTCTTTATACTTTGATCAGAACTGCACACCAACACTGAGAAGTAGAAGTTAAGGCAAAATAATGTCTTTTTAAGGCAGAATGACAACACTGAAGAACAAAAGACAAACCACATTTTTAAAGATGTTTAATATTTCGTGTAATGAATAAAAAGCACATTACTATCACATTGTTAAATTACCCATCACTGACGGAGACAAGAAATAGAAATATTTCTTTTTTCACTTTCACTAAAAGCACAAAGCAGAAGGTAATACTGTCGATCATATTGGTGGTCTCTGCTTTGGGTCCTATAATTGTTTTTTTTTCATACTAAAATGCATGTACAGTACCTCACCTCTCACTAAATGACTATTGGAGATAGACAGCAGCCCAACCACCACCATCCCTTCTATGACCTTGCAATCAGTGAATGTGGATTGATGGATGGATGGATGGATGGATGGATGGATGGATGGATGGATGGATGGATGGATGGATGGATGGATGGATGGATGAATGGATGGATGAATGGATGGATGAATGGATGGATGGGTAAGATACAGGAGAAAATATCAAGGAAGTTGTTTTTGTTGATCTGTAAAGATCAGAAAAGCTTCCTGAATGACCACTCTCATGTTCTGATATTTAAACATGTAATTCTCAAACTGTATAAAATCCTTTTTATGCATATTACAGCATATTCCTGTCACAATAAGCAACATATTAGCTGTTTATAAAATATACCAAATCCACAAGGAAAAACAGAAAAATGCCAGCTTATACATTTCATTCGTAGCTTTACATATGGAGCCAGTTGAAGTATATTTTTGAATATAGGTTATATCTCTGTACACAAGTCTATGCATTAAGCTCATATAGTGAAAGAATAATGATATCAGACATCTTAAATACACACAGACCCATAAGGAGATAGTTGCTTCACATTGTTTGTGCAACCATACAAGTTAATTTCATCACATTTGTCAAGAAAAACAACAGCAGAGCAGACCACATTTACAGGTACACTTATGCAGTGATGGCATAGTTACTTTGAAAAAATAACTTTAACTGGATTACTGATTACTCCTTGAAAAAGTAACTTAGTTAGATTACTGATTACTTGATTTGGAAAGTAATTAGTTACTTTCAGCAGCTGCTAACAACAATGCTTCGCCACCTGTGAAAATTACATTGAGCTTTGCCAATACTTAATTGCAAGTTATTTTATAATGGTAATGTCAACAATGTGTCTCCCCTTATAAGGTTGAACTGAAGGGGAAATTTGTGCGTATTATTGTGTGTTCCACTGTTGTCTGGAAAACCCTAAATAGAGCCCTCCATCCCCCAAGCTCCCACCCTCAGCCCAGCCTTCCGGTTCTGTGTTACGGCCCTGTGTCTGGTGTCGCAGCGCAGCGCGCAGCGCTCCTCCTGCGGCTCCACAACTCAGATTTGTGACACTTACCTTATTGTTAATAATTATTATGGCGTTTAGTTGCGCAACTTTACGGACATGTTCATTCATGGCTGTTTTCACGTTTATTGCGCTGTCCAGATTGGTCTCGATGTTTGCAGTTTGTCGTAGCACAATGCAAAGCTCGAGCTCATATCATCTTGATATCAACAAAGACACGGCGGAACGGATCATCCGGGAAATGATGAACAGGGAGAGTCTGACTAAAACGAACTGGATGTCAGACAAATTCTGGCGTTTATGTCTGCTTATATCCTAGCCCAAAAAGCGCAACCCGTAACTCATTAAATTTGCAAGCGACTTTACAAAAAAAAAAAAAAAAAAAAAAAAAAAAGAAGCCCAAAGCCGCTTATAATAATCAGACTTGGCAACCGAAACTCAAATTAGTTCTTGTTTTTCCTGCAACAAAATGGGCGTCTCCCTCCATTGTTTATGTTTCTGTCGCTGCTGATAATGTCGCACAGAGACGTCGGTCACTCCCCAAGACGCATAGAGGTCATAAAATTAAATTAGAAAAGATAATAGTAACGCAAAGTGATTTCGATAAGTAACTGTAGTGTGACTACTGGATTTGAAATAAAAACGCGCTAGATTACTCGTTACTGGGGGGACAAAATGGTCCGACGTAAGTAACTGACATCACTGCACTTATGTGACTCTGTCATAATTATGACTCGGATCCAATCAAACATGGAGCAGGTGAGGATGGTGTTATTGGAGAGGGGCGCATCATATTTGATTTTTCAGGATCCTCTGGGACATCCGAGCGCAGGGTGTTTCCCATTGATGTCCCCGTGAATCGATGGACGCTGTCACGTATAGATGAAGACAAAGACATGACGGAGGCACGGGACCAGTCAGCACGAGGGTTCACCCTCCTCAAAACTGTCCGGCGAAACAGGATGTATACCCACGGATCTAGGATTTGGTTCCAGGTTGCAAAGCGTATACAGAGAAGCAGATATCTCACCTCAAAACCGGTTCTGGCAAAAGCTGTCTTGGCAATGAAGACCTAAAAGTTGCAGAATAGTTGATTGGGTGTAACAGTGAAAAGAAAGGTCAACAGATGGATGAAGGAAAATAAGATTAATTAGAAGAGATTAACACAAAAAATAAAGGACAAAAATAGAAAATTAGTAACAGTTGGAAAAGTTGAAAAAAAGAGGAAAAAAGATGGAATTGGTTAATATTAAAAAATACACTCAAATCCTGAAAAAAATAATTATAAGTAAGTTGTATGCTAACTGTGTCATGTCCCCTATGGGGTAGAGATAACAATAAAACAGTTAACCTCACTTGCTTTACGTAAATTGTTTCATTTTATGAACCATTGCTTTATTAATGTTATGCTCCAATTCTCCAGTGGCAAGAAACCATGCTACAACAAGCTTCTTTTCACATGACAAATAGACTACAGGTGTCTTATATTTTCTGTTTAACATTCAGCCGGCGTTAGAATGTTGCTCTTGTCTAAGCAATGCAATGAAAACAGTTGATTAGTGCAGATCCACATATTTGCATTATAAATGGCTGCATGCAAATCGTTAGATAAGTGTAGAGAAAGTCTTTGTTGAGAACATATTTTACAGCAGCAGAGAATCTTTACAGTTTAAAACATTAAGGAAAAATCCTTATAAACCAATTTATTTGGTTTATTATAATAATAATAATAATAATAATAATAATAATAATAATAATAATAATAATAATAATAATAATAATAACACTTTTTCAAATACTCAAAGAAGCTTCTAAGAGAAATGAATAAATAATACACACACACACACAACCCCCTCCCCCACACACATAGAGTATATATATATATATATATATTCCCAGTGAACCATCCATGCGCCTGGTTCACTTGGATTTTATCTTTGTAATATTATGTATTACACAACCCCTTTTATGTCAGTACATGTAAAGTCTCCAGTATACAGTATGTCAGTTTGCATATATTTCTGGATAAATATCTACATTTTGACAACTTTGCCAAAATGATAATTGAGGTGGTGTCAATGAAGGATGATTCTCCTGGAAAAAATCTAATTTGCATACTATTTTTTGTTGGTTTGTTTTTGTTTTGTGTTTTTTAGGGGGAGAGGGAGGGTGAATTACTTCCTAAAACTGGTATTTAAGGGGTTGCAAAATTTACATTTATTAGATATGATGACCTAATACAGCTAATTTAATTCATTAAAACTAAAAGCATGTTATGCTGACACATAATATATGTGTGGCAATTTATAAAAGAGCATTTTGTGCCCAAAGCCAGACAAGTAAAAAAAAATAAAAATTAACAGATTGTTTGTTTCATATTATATTGTCAGGACATAGTTTTAACAAATATGCAAAAATATTAATAAAAAAACAAACATGTTGTTTATAAAAGTTACATACTGCACTTTTATCTGAGTGGGACAGAATGGAGAGTCAATTGCAATAAAATTATGATGGGACATGAGATGATGAGACTATAACATGTTGTGAGTTACATGATCATGACATGGATGGTGGTTTGGCATTATTATCACAGCACTGTGCAAATGTACATCCATGGGTTTTAATTACAGATGGCACTGACATGCTGGTGTAACAGGCATGCTATAGCTCGCAGTTAGGACATGAGGGGGTGAACAGTGACTGTTTAAGCTGTGCCATGACATTTTGATAAATGTAATTTGTTACTCGCCTTAATTTGCACACTTTTATCATGATGTAAATCCAGGGGTCAAGTATCTGATTCCAGGTGGCAATTCGAATGAAGAACAAAAGCACGCCATCACTTGCAGGGGGAGTCAGTGAACTCATCAGAATATATATCTAAGTGGGATGTTACATAACTAAGGTTAGACATGACTGCATAACAGTACATGCTCTATTAATTAATTACCCAACACACATGGAATTTAAATAAAGGGAATTTGGACATTTCTACATAATGTCTTGGAAAATTACTAAAAGCTGAGGAAATGAGTAGCCTTTGCAAGAAGATTGACAAATACTTTAAAAAAACTTTATATATTCATCCATTGTTTACACAGGTCCCCAGTCCATCAGCAACCTATCCAGGCCACCGCAGTATTGTATATGTCCATTATTAATATTCTCAATATGATGTAGACAATTAGTAGCGAGTTGATTTTGGTCAAAACTCGGTGCTGTTTCACAATGTGATTGTTATTTTATAGTTTTAGTGACATTTTTGTCACAGTAGAGTCTAAAAGATTGCCAAGTGGGATGAGTTGCCCCACTGAACATACAGTATGCTGTAATGGTTCACATAGTGTGCATTTCCTTTAAAGGCATGATCTCATTCCTTCTGAAAACCTGGAAAGTGCTAAATCAAATTAGGGATTAAAGGAACCAGTGATGCAAGATAAAACCAAATTGCTCTCAGATTCACTTGTCAAGGGGCTACATTGCGACAAGCAAATGAAGCATAGAAAAGAATGCAAAGAAAAAGAGCTTGGCTCTTTGTGATGCCTTATTAGGGTTTAAACATCTGTAGTACTGAGCTGGAAAAAGAGGACAGAAGACTTAAAGTTTAAGTCAAATCCTCTTCTTTGTAGAAGCAACCTTACACTAAAATAAATTTGCAGCCATTTCATTTCACATTCAATACCTCATTTTTAAGGGAGAAAAAGGAAAAGAGAAGCAAAAGAGATGGAAAAGAGTCTTCTTATTAATGTTTGTTCATTAATGTTGTCAATCTGAACAGTTTGATTCCTTCATACAACAGCTGTATACATACTCACAATACACATAATTGGACTCTATATATCAATGAGAGGACAGATAAGTTGGACTGGGCTTTATTTAGGGATATCAGAGTGAAATGGGACTGGATATAAATGCCTGAATGGGGTTTATAAATTTTATATATACAAAGTTTAAAAAACATATTTTTCTTTTCCTTCCAAGTTGTCAATAATACAGAGAGAAATGCCTCCATATTTGTTCAGGAAATAAAGAATTTTAAATTGAAATAAATTGAACCAGAATCTCTTATGCAAAGACTTTGTAAATATTGAATTAATCCCAAACAACAGAAGCGATGAACATACACAAAGAGGGTCATTCTAAAAGAGAGGAGGAATAAAGAAAACATCTTACCAGCAAGGGGCACCAGCAAACCGTGGCAATAGTCATGATTAGTATAAGCTGCAGCATCATTTCCGCTTCATGGTCTCTGCTACGCTGTCTCCTCTCTGCTCCACAGCAAACCTTGAGCAGGGTCACCACACTCACAGTGTTCAGCAAAATTGACGTTGCAATGCTGATCAGTCCAACCAGGGAGAAAAGCAGAGCAAAACCCCAGTCACTTGTCTTGGGGGTTATGTTGAAGAAACACCAGGATCCAGGAGTCTGAATGTGGTAGCTACCAAAGCCTGCTAGTGGCAGCAACGATATGCTTCCAGCGACAAGCCACACCATCAGCACCATGGAAATAGTCCTTCTCTTGGTCATTTTGGAGGAACTTGCAAATGGATGGTTGATGCCAATAAAGCGCTGGGTGGCCATGGTGGCACCAAGTAGCAGAGGGGACAATCCATAGAAGACCATGGACATACCCATGAAGTTACAAAAGTGGCAAGTAGGGTCCGACTTGCTCCAGTCAACACTTGTAACGTAAAATGAAATCACAAAGGAGCCAGTGACCAGCAGACCCATGAAGTCAGTGACTACAAGACCACCCAGGAAGATGAGGAAGAAAGAGCGAGAATGATCTTTTGTCTGCTTGAAGGATCTGATGAGGACAATAAAGGCAATTAGATTAGAGATGAGGCCCAAAGTGCTGAAGGTAGCTGAGTAGTCAACTTTGTTACTGCCAGGAGAATAACGATATGGAGTGCTGGTGTTGGCGTAGCAGGATGGGGTGTGGTTTGAGTCAGTCATGATGCTCATCAGATGGAAATTCAGATCCCTCAGAGATGTAGAGATAGGACAAGCTTGTAGGAATCACTTCATTCACCTAAACAAATGAAAATGAAAGTTTTAATTCAAGACTTTACTTAAATTTTAGTTGTTAAATAATTAACACAAAAGTCGCAACCACTCTACAAACAAACTTTTCGGTAGGATATTCGTTGCTCTTTTGGTACAAACAAACCCCTTGTTCTATCTTTGGCTCTGTACAGAGAGTCTGGACTCTCTACAATCCTATAGGCAGACTGAAATTACAGAACAGTGCAGAAAAGAAAAATTTTATCTAATAACAGTAAAAAAACCAAAAAAAAACAAACAAAAAAAAAACATCCAAAGCAGCAGGTCCATTTGAAAAAGTCCTTAGTCACAACAATAGCCATCAAGAAAATAATAACTGGCAACAAGTCATGACATGAGGGTGAAATATATATTTTTTTCACTCTTCTCTGCAGAATGCAAACACGTTTGAGGATTTCTTGGTGGTGTGCTTAATGTTGTGTCTCATCATGTCTTGAAAACTGGACTTACACAAGGCCATTCCAAACCTGTGTTTTTATTTTTTTGGGAAGGGGTCATTGACAACTGAACTTGCTGATGGTGCATGGTGAAGAGTTAGAGCAGGTACATCACATATGGAGGCAATTAGTCTTCAATGCAGCCATCCAGGGAGGATTCTCAACCTTGGAACTTTTGCTGCATGTCTTCTCCCCTTCTTTCTCTGCCCATTTTCTGTCTGAAAGCTGCAAATAAAGGCCATCGGTGCCATAAAAGCTTTTAAAAAGATTAATTTGCTGGTGTGCTTCAGATCTTTCTCCTGCTATATATGCCAAATTCACTTTGACATTAAGGCAGCAAACTAATGTCAAGGCAATCTATGTCCAGGATTTTCTGGTAGAGAACAGAATTCAACAAGTCGTACATTCACAATGTAAATCAATGTAAAAAAAAAAAAAAAAAGCATAGTTTTACCAGCAACTTGTTTGAATGTTGGTCAGCAATGTGCTCTTGAAGTGACTACTTGACCAATCATTCCTGTGAAGGTTCACCACTGTTCCATGTTTTCTCTATTGGAAAATGTGAATAATGGCTCACTGTAGTTTTCTGGAGTATCAAAGCCTTAGAGATGACTTTGTAAAAATTTCTATGCTAATCTTTTAGCCTATTTCATGCTGTCAGACATGTTCTATTTAATTTATTTTGTGTTTACAAGCCTGTGTAATTAAAATTAGCCATCCAAAATGAAATGTATTCCAGTTAATGAATGATTTAAGGAGGTGGATTGCTTTTTCACACAGGGCCAGGTTGATTTGGACTGCTTTCGCCCCGCAATAAGTAAAATTTCCACTTGAAAGGTAGGGTAGCATTTTCTACTTACTCAGACAATCTTTTTCTAATAATATTTGTTGGATTATCTGAAACATTCAAGTGTTGAGGAAATGCAAAAACAAAAACAGGAGTCTGTTGAAAATGCAATAAATGAAGTTCAGTCAAATTGTTTACTTTTTTCAACCATCCATTTGGAAAATATGCTTTCTACACCATTGTTGAAGTTTAGAGTGCGATCTATGTTAGTGTTTCCAAAAAGATGATTTGAAAAAAATTGTCCATCACAGTTCATAAATTGTAAATCCCTGGTAAATAATTTATGCACTTCCACATTCCCCCCAACATCTACACATAAGAGCTCTGTTGTATTGCAAAGATACAATCATCTGGTTTAGGAGGAAGGAATTTATCAGATGATGAAACAGGCTTTGAATGAGTTTACTGAGTAGGCACACTAAACAAATTTATCTGAAATGCAAATATTACGAGTCAGTTGTAACAGTGTTTCTTTTTATGCCAGACCTGGGTGCAATATGAAAACATGAATAACTATTTTTTTTACTTAGAACTGGCATTGGGGTAAACATTGTTTCAGGAATTTTAGAGAACAGTAATGTGTAACAGCAGCAGAAGGGGTCAGAAATTAGGAAGATGACAGCTTAACTCTCCCACACAGTGGGAAAGATACCATATCCTGACAAGAAATAACATTTCTAATGGTTGGGAAACAGAGAAACAGGAAATTTATACAGTCACATAATTTACCTAAAATGTTGTCCCAAGTGACCTGGCATAAGCTTTCTCATTGTGTCCTTGAAGAGACCGTCTTCAAGAAAATTTTAGCTTTAAGCAAATATTATTCTTCAGGGTAAATGCACATAAATAAAGAAGTAAGGTTATTTACTCTGTGCAAAGTATTTGTTTTTCATGGATTTTGAGAACATTGATAACTAAAATAGAGAGGGAAAGATGCCACATCCTGACAGGAAATACATTTCTGATAGTTGGGAGACAGAGAGACAGGAAATTAATACAAAAACACATAATTTGCCTAAAGTGACCCGGCACGAACTTTCTCATTGTGTCCTTGAAGAGACTGTCTTCAAGAAAATTTTAGCTTTAAGCAAATATTATTCTTCAGGGTAAATGCACATAAATAAAGAAGTAAGGTTATTTGCTCTGTGCAAAGTATTTCTTTTTCATGCATTTTGAGGATATTGATAACACAAAAATAAACGTGGAGAGGAAATCTTTAAAATAAAAAATCTTGCTATTTAATAATAGCATTCGGCATAGCACTAACATAAAATGCAAAGTAGTACAATGAAGCTCATCTAGTGATTGATGCAAGTTCCATAGAGAAAGAAATGAATAAATGTTGCTGTCATAAATCAGAGAAAAATACAAATTGCACTTCATATATCACTAAACATTACACGATTTAATGAAACTGAGACCTATTGCATTATTGTAAAAACAAAACAAACAAACAAACAAACAAAAAAAGTCCCTGAGTCTGATAGTGCATGACTTTAGTCCAGTGAGTCTGATCCAGGACGACAGCTCAAATACTCATTATCCAGGGTGTGTACAGTGTGTCAGAATGCTGAAAACCCACTAAATACACTTCATCAGGGTACTAATGACCAAACCAAAAGTGGACAAGTCCATCTATATGTCGGATTTCAAATTAGTCTTCAAACCTATCTTAGATACGCTCTTAAAGTAAATATATTATCATTATTTCTTTACATAATGCTTTTAAAAGCAGAATAAATTGTTAAAGATCCAGGACCGTGCATCACTCAATGTGACACACACATGAAAGGCAAAATGTGATAAAACCAAGAAATAGGCTCATGCAACCGAGAGCAATAAATCTTGAACTGTGAGGAATTAATGCATAACTATCAATGAAAATGTTTGACAATTGTTTCAGTAAGTGTCCAGAAACTGTCCATGAAAATACTGCTCTAAAAACACAAAGACAAACAAACATTTACAAATGTATAACTAAAACAGGTGCGTAGAAGTAAGAGAGACTTTTCCCAGGAGCTTAAAGACAAAATATTTGCAAAATTTGCAGCATTTGATATGAACATTTTTCTGAAAAGACTACCTTGCAAACAAATTCCACTAACACAACTCTGTCTTAAACAAGAAGTCCCTTTAAGTGTCTAACAAATTACAAAGGCTGTGTCCGTGATCAATGAATGGTCAAGCAATTTGAAAAACATCCTATTTATGAGAGTTTCTAATCACTGGAATACATGTGTGGAACCAAATAGTTTTGTTTGTTTTTGTTTTTTTTTTCCTTTCCAAGTCTGTCAATTTTGTCTGTAAATTTCCAATAACATGCAGCAGAAACATTTGTCTTAACCTCATTTACTTTCCCGAAAGCTATTGTTCAGCTGCATACTTGAGAGTGGAACAAGGTCAACCACAAAGGAAACTTATCTTGTTGTGCACTTGTTGAGGGACAAACAAACACAAATCAGCACTTAGGGTCAGTTGTATCTTAATGTTATATGTGGAGAGTTTGATAGTATTAAATGTGTTGGTATGAATACTACTTGGGCTGCAGTGTTTTGCAGACATATTTGCCCCGGCCACCATGAACTCAAACATGCATTTTAAGTATTAATTTTGATTTTATGTGTCAGGCCAAATCAAATAAGCATATGTGAACTAGAGATCTGCATCATAGTCCATATATGTATAATTTGATCTTAGAATAAATACAGTTGTTCTATGAACACCTCAGAGGTTTTTAAAAGATCAATCGTGAACAAACAGCATCATAAAAACCAAGGAACACAACAGAGAGTTCAGGGACTTCTTTACTCCTAAAAACTTGAAAAATTACTTTGCTTACAAAGTTAAAATTTTATAATTTGTGTGATTTGTAAAATAACATCAAAACCACATAAAATATGATGCACATTTCTTTGTATTCTCTATAGTATCAAGTATCAAACTACAGGGACTTAAAGTGTTCGTCTGACAAAAGGTTGCATACCAAACTATTAGGAAGCAAAATTCTGTTGGTTTCCAACAATTTGACTTCAGTCATGAACAACATTCATAGCATATGAAGGTAACAATATGGTTATTTGCATTGTACAAATGTTTTATCCATCTAGAAAAATTAAAACTCCTCAAGTTGAGCTTAGGATCTTTTCACAAAGTCAAACCTTGACCTCTTTTGCCAATAACATTTTGGTACAACATAAAAAGAAAAGTAACACTCTATAAACAGCAGTTAGACATTTTTTGTTTGTTTTTTAAACTTCAGCGTGAAAATCTGTGTTTGTGTCTGCACAGTCATCATTTGCTTTAAATTACAGGATTGATTTTCCATGGTAGCCGCTTTCACTTTGTGTTGTTAAGCATAATCAGTGCTATCAACTCAAAAGTCTGACTTCATTGCTTATCTTTTCTTGCACATAATTTATTCAAACAGGAATGATGAAAGGATGACCCAAAATACATCAACAAAAATCTACATGACTAACCCCTCAGAAGGTTTCAGACATTTTCCTTGTGATGGCATGCATGAAATGTCTGAGAATGTACAGGTTATGTCAGCAGGCAGTATTCTTGTTTGATCTGATGCTTGCTTTAATACTAAAACATCATATGAATCTAACTAAAAACAAATTATAGAAAGAGGAAGAGCACAGGTTTGCTATTCTGACATACAGTCAAATTCGTTCAGTGTTTTTTTCACATTTCCTCTACGGCTGGCTACCCACAACAACAAAATGAAAGTAAATGACAAAATATGACTGAACACATATAAGCATGTATACTCAAAGGACAATTCAAATAATTTAGGGTTCTGTTCTGTTGAAAAGCACATAAACAAATATATTAAGTACTAGAAAAAGAGATAGACTTACCATAACAGAAGTGCTCTCCAGAATATTCAGGGAAGTTTTTACTCCTCTACCCGAATCATTCCTACTCTCTTCTATGATTGTTTACAGTAAAACAAACAGTACACACAGAAAGGTGTCAAATGGTGTGTAGCTTGTGAAAAGTCTCAGGTGATGGCTAATCTGAAAATGCAACAAAACTGCAGGGCATCAGCAGTTACTCATAATCATCTTCACTTCCTTTTCTGGGCTGTGTTCGCTGCTGCAGCAGCTCAGATACTCATCTGTCTCCTTCTGGCCACATTTCCTTTAACTCGCATCACTCCTCCCCGGAAAACAAAGGGGAAGGGCTCTGGCATTATACACAGGAAAGTTCATGTAGGGGGGAAAACATTTCTCACTTGCCCTTGTTAAAATCCCTAGTTCTCTACATGTGTTAGTGTTGATAAAAGGGGACATTTTATTATCTCGGCAAAGAAAACCTACAGAATATTTAGCAGTGAATGACAAATGGGAGGCAGTAACTGTCGAATGGGGTCAAAAAGATAAACAAATTTTCCTTTTGTCTCTATTTGAAAAGCTAGTCAAGGAATACCAAGAATCTCAACATGCACAACAAAAAAAAAAAAAAATAACAAGTCACCATTTCCATCCCAACAATGCATAAAATGTACCTAAAAACAGAGAAGTGAAACCAGTTTGACTGGCATGACACCAGGTGTCTGCAAACCTTCCTGATAAGGGCATAGAAATAGTGCAGGCAGTGGAACAACACAGACCATAAAAAAGTCTAGTCTGGGTTTTATCCAGTGGAGTTAACACGCAAGGTTGGAAACAACAAAAGTGCAAACAAGAATTACTTTAACATTATTCCAGAACTCTTGTTAATAGTTCCTGCTTTGCTTTCTTGATATAGTCCAACAGAATAGGATAATAGGATTGTGAGATTGAATGAAAGGATACAGTGTTTTCAAAGCTTTTCATTCAAAGAAGGAAAAAAAAACCTATATGAATTTGTGTTCAGCCTCTTTTACCTTTGCACTATATACATCCCAGTGAAACCAATTAACTCCAGAGTAATCAAAATAGTAAACAAAGTTCACCAATTTAACAGAGCTGCTAAAATAGAAATAGAAATTAAAATAGAAATTAAACCATTTTTATAAAATGGTTTAATAAACCATTTTATTAATGGTTATTTATTAAGACTGTATGTCTTCAAAACATACAGTCTTTTGAAGGCTGTATCACAGGATCACAGCAGACAAGTTTGAGCTAAAATTGTTGAGAAGTTCAAAGCAGGGTTAGGTTATTAAACAATATACTATGTGCAGATCATGTTACACAGCACTTTTCAGTTTGTCCTCTAAATGTTCATGTGTTACAGCTCAACTCCAAACCTACCAAGGAATGACTTCACACCAAAGCTAACACGCTAGGAGAAGAGAATTGATTGGAAAACTAGTCCAGTCTGAACTGGGAGGAAAAGCAGCAGGATCAAAGTCATTGTTGAAAGAATCAGTTTGCCTCTCGTCGTGTAGAGAACACTGCAACCTTGTGGCAGAGGGTGGTCTAGCCAGATGATGCAAAGAAAAAACTTTTTCGCCTACATACAAAACAGTAAGTGTGATGATAAAACTATCACTCGCAGTCTGGAGATGCTTTTCTTTGGTAGGGAATGCAAAAGGTGTTTTAGCATCACAGTAGCTTGGAGGACTGACTACAAATCCAAGCTACAATTCAAGTAAAATTCATTAAAGTCTGTAAATACATGTTTTTTTTATATCATAATTTTCTTTATTTCTCTTATCTACGTCTGTGCTTCTTCTATTATGATCAATAGCGATCTATTTATTTGCTTCATTCAAGAGAAGTACGGCAATAAAAAAAAAGTTAAGATCATGAGCTCAGAAAAAAAAACCTGCCCTCAAGCAGTTTTTTACTGTCAGTACATGTAAATCAGAAAAATGTTCATAAGGACAAAGCAACAGCAGGGTAGAGATCTGTAAATACAGCATGGGAGTACAACAGTGGATGTATTAACTTTGTTGAGTGACTTTAAGCCCTCATCCCCTTTTCTCCTGCCTGAGTGACTGATAAAAGCTTGTTGGATGTTGAATGAAATGTGGGTGTCCAGATCGCTGCACTTTATCACACTTAAGTAAACCTTAAGACTTCATCCGCTTGGTATGTGAGTGATGCTTTTTAGGGGGGGAGGGAGGAAAAAAACAGATGGCCTGCAGAGTGAAGCTTAGATTAAAAGCAGCATGTTGAAGCATCTAGAAGGCCAGACACGAGTGTGTTTTCTGCTGCTGTCACATACCATGGTACAACTGGATATCATTATCAGCTTATAATGGTTCTTAGAATGCATTTAGTTTCAACTGCAATCTTCAATTGAAATGTTGTACCTACTATGTGTTTTGACCTTCCCTCCATAGTGCTAACTATTAAGTATGCATTTTAAATTGTATAGTTTTGCTATAATTTGTGACCATTTTTTATTTTCTAAGTCCAGCGCACAATCAATTTAATACAATATGGCCTAGTTCTTTAATTATAAAATACAGAGAATTTGAGAAAAAATGTTAGTGAAATATTAGCCAAAATAAACAACAACAATAAAACACCTACAGATATTGTGACACACAGACATGTTCCATACTTGCTCAACATTTTTACTCATGGACACATTTTATTTTGTATTTTGGTATCACATTTCAACAGTTTCATGAGATATTCCCACAAACAAAAATGGAAGGAAGAACTGGCACTATGCAAATAGAGAGCTGTTCTGATATGTCTATGTTGTAAAAACGTGTACATGAAACCTGAGAATGTTTTTTCTGAACCTATGCAAATTGTGGTTATGATAACTATGTAAATTAAAGTCATACAATCGCACACCTGTGTAGAGCTATAATTCATTTCTGAAAAAGTCCCTATTTGGTTTCCCCTATCAATCTATAAAGCAAGATGTTTTTAAAAAAGCCACCCTTACAAGGTATTAAAGTGATGATTTGGATTTTTAAAGTGGGATTCTGTAGAGTCAGTATCAAGAGTCAACATATTATTTGCATTAGATAGCTGTCTGAAGGAATTCAATTTGGAGAAAAAGAAGAAACAGTTGAAAGCAGAACCAAACCCACTGGATAATTAAAACAAGAGCAGTTCGAGGTAGTCTTAGTTTTAAAAATTAACAGTGCATCCAGCACAGCTGTGGTGGCTTTGAAGGTGTACAACAACGTAAGGGGGGGGGGACAACAGTTAAAAATAATTAAAGAAGCATTTGAATTTAAATACTATCAATATGAAAAGGCAAAAGAAACAAAGAACGAAATAAATCTGCCATTTATCTCAGAAAAAATAAATAAATACATTTTTAAGTCGCCCCTTCCCATTGTTAGAACAATGGTTCAGTCCAAAGTGTAGGAGGAGCAACAGCAGAGCTGAATGGTACCATGTGACTCATAGTAAATTCTTTAATGCGGCCATATTTGATACTTATTGAAATTCAGTCAGCAAAATTAATGCAGATTTTATATTGTCATCTGAATTTAAACCACAGCAGAACAAAAACTTTAAATTGAACTGTGTTGTAATTTTATTCCATTCTATTCAATTTAAAGCTGTTGTAATTCATGCAGTTTCATAAAATAAAAATTATTTTTGGTGGAAAATCATTGTTAGTGCAAGTTTATGAAAAAGCAAAACAAAACAAAAAAACATTTATCACTCCATAAGGTGTTGATGAAGTTCATTGTGTCTATATATGATACAGTCTTAAAAGTTATTTTGTTAGACCGCTGTTTTCTATACCTCTTCAGACATGCCTGACATGTTTCGATGGAATAATTCTGTCTTCATCACGTTACTCTCCTTAAGCTGTTTCAGTTAGTAAGATACAGTCACTGAGTTATTTAAGCAGGCAAGACTGGATTTTTCTGCAGCCTAAAGCAGCACCACCTATAATTATGTGACTACTTCAAGTTTATGATCTGAACCCACAGAGCAAGTCTCAACAAACATTCAAAGCACTTTTGAAGCAGAAAAGCAGTGGTTATCTGTTGCAATTTTAGATAAAGCACTTAAACCTATCAAAAAAATTCAATTTGCAACATTGTACCCAAACCTCTAGGTTTGGGTACAATGCCAAGAGGTTTGCCTTCCTGCGCTAATCTGGGCGTTGTCCCCTTCACTCGGATTCCCCCATAGATTTTCTACCGGGTAAATCAGTGATCAGAAGAAGATGTGAACAATGACATCTATTTAGTGCGCTGTTTGAGAATTGTAGTCTGCTTGTAGTTTTAGCAATGGCAGTGGAGGAAGTGAACTAAGCCGTTTAGACTGTGTTGGTTAAATATTGAGTTAATATTAACAGCCACCTAGTTCGGCTCAGCACTTGTCTCTTCGCAGTGGAGGATGGTTGCCTACAGCACAAGCAATTTTTGGTAAGCTTCATGTATGTATGGTGCATTACATACGTCAAGGGCAAACATTAGCAATTGGGTTAAATTTAAAACATCAACACAGTTCAGGAAGCAATCGTTTCTCAACCTCAGGCTACCAATCCTCTCAATTAGCCAAGAAAACAAAGAAAAGGGAGCAACTCAATTTATTCAATAGCATATCTTTTATGTTTAGATGCTACTTATTTATCTGTACGTTTCTGATAAATAACATTCAACATGTAATCAGTTTTGCATTTGTAATTCTTAACTTCACATTAGAATGTTGTGTAATATGATCACTTTAATTCTATCAAACCTGATAAAATGAATCAAACTCTGATCTAATGCCATTTTTATTGTTTAATTTCTGCACTGTCATTCACCGTCAGACCTCATTATTTGGACACCAGCTCTGGAGTGACAGATTTCAGGACTCCTGCCTTAGACCATCTCAAAAAATGAAAATTACTGGAATATATATTTATATAAAGACTCATATCAATATTGTTCAAGTTACAGGTTTAAGCTTCAAAGAGATGTTGTTGCATGTAGAAAACAAGATTTTTCTGGTGTATATCAAGAAATTAGATTTATACATTACCATTAAAAATGAGCAAAGTATACATAGAAACAAATACACACAGTATAATGCCTTTTGACGACATGAACAGACCTGTCAAGTAGCATGATCGGTATCTCTGCTGTTTTGTGCGTGCGCAAGTGATTTGAGAAGGAAAGCTTGTGGTTGAAATGAAACTTACCAAACTGCTCAGATTGAAAATATCTTCCTGGATGGAGAACTAAAAATTAGTCCGTTATACACAGATAAAAGACAAAAGTATGATAGCACAAAAAACGACCAGAGGAGTTGCCACTGACTTCTTTTCCAGCACACCTAGAAACACAACTGGAAGAAAAAGTGTGACTTACGTCACTCTCAAAAATCTGTGAAGACATGCTGAAGCAGGAATTGTAAGTTACTTACATTTACTGTAGACAGGCAGCTTCTTCTGGTGTCTTCTCTCAGTGAGTCAGCAGACTCACCAAGAGCAGCAAGTAATAGTAAAGCAGCAACTATTGATGTAGACTATGTATTTTAGATTTGTTTTTATTTGCTGTTTTAGTCAATAAACATGACATGTAAAATAAATGTGTCAGAATCAATTGCCACATGTATAATTGTTCCTGATGTCTCCAGGTTTTTTGAATGAAGAACGAGCAGAGTAATGTCCAATATATAAAGCTTTATTACCATTTAAAATATTATATTTGTTTTTTACATAAATATGCTAAGTAGATAAGGTGAGTGAAAAAATTTATCTAACACGTACGCAACCTGTTTTGAAAGAGTGTTTTCTTAAAGCTGTAGTGTGTAACCTTTATACAGAATGATTTCTGCATATTTGTTCAAGCTGTCACCATGTTGTGACAGCTTGTCATGAGACATAATCTCTGGAAATATCTCAGATGATCTCCTCCACCACCTCTTTCCCGAACAATTATTGCCTTCTGAAGAAAAGCAACCAGACAGAGCCAGCTGAAAGGTCTTAATGCCTTTGCTCAATCTCATGTACTTGCTGCTAAATATGATAATGGGGGAGAAACAACTTACCAATACAGGAAAACCACTTATCTGCTGTCAGCGGTTGTGCTAACAAGTTTGAACATTCACCACTAGATCTGCTGACGGGGAAAAGCTGTAGAGGTAGCAGAGAGCAAGAGGGGGAGAGGAATGAGCAGAGCCACAAAAGATTGTGATTGACAGTGCTAAGACCCGCCCTCTTACTTTGTTCGGTTTGCACTGAGACAGATTATCTGTCTCATACCATACTGTCACGACATAGTGACAGTTTTAACAAATGTGTAAACACTTTCTTTTTTTTTTTAGAAAAGTTACTTACTGCAGCTTTACTGCTACATCTTGAATAAAAATGACTACATTATGAAAAAATATAGAGGTTAAGAGCATGTACTTTTAAATGACAACATTAAAAGTACATAACAGCTAAAAGGCTCGGATAACTAAAAGTAGCTGTCATTGTTATTTCAGTTGCACAGAGATAACAATAGGTAATAGCACTGTCTCTCCCACTGTGCCTTTACTTTGCTATGTGATTATATAATTAAAGCGTATCAACAAACATAAATAAGCAAACATAAACCAGACAGCTTAAAGCTTAATTCTCATTCATCTGAAACTACTGGATTTAGAGAGTCACAATTAAATGGACCCTCAGCCTCAGATGACATAGAAGCCCAGTAGATGGCAATGGTTTTGAGTGGATGTCATCTATCCATCCACCAGTCACTGGTAGCCAATGACTGGTAGCGAGCCAGGGACTTGACACCAAATGATTTTAAAGATTCACTATCACCAGTTCCCCTCTCCTATTTGTGCTGGTGTCTTGAAAATATATTACTTATGGTTTAAAAATCCTCTTTTGTTCCCTTTGAACAAAAGAGGATTTTGTTCAACATCAAATCCTGTCATACTTCTCCAGTATGACAGGGAAGTTCATCAAGAAAAAATGTCTTGATGAACTTTTTTTTATTATGTTAGGATATGTTTTTAAAACTAAAAGGAAGCAATAGGTGCGTCGTTTTCAATCCCAGTAAATAAAATCTTTCTCAATGTTTTATTTACTGGGATTAGTGGTGTGAAATTCAGTGTTCTGCTTCATCGTGATTGGCTACGTTACTTTTTCATCCATCTTGTTAAATTTTGTTTTTCATATTAAAGCATCAACTTACCATCAAATAATGAAATTTAAATGTTCTTTGAGAACTCCAACTTAATTAGGCAGTAAGTGACAATATCTGTTTCAATTTAATATCCAGGCACCGGCATTCATAGGTACCAAAGTATAAAATATAGTACAAAACATACTCAAAGTCCAAAAAAGGAGATTTCAAAGTGGATAGCTCACTGATTTTGAAATAGAAACACTGTCAGAGGCATGACTAGAACCATTTTTTACATCACTCTTGTTTATATAACCTGGTTTCTCCTAACAAGGCTAGAAGACTTCTAGACATCTAGTCAGCTTTTTGATTATGGCCAAAATATTTATTTTTGGCTGATGGGGACTTCACATAATCTTAGCTTAGGACTCCTGAATTTTGTCCATAACATAGACCACAAGTTGTGTGGAGCTCTAATATAGACAAGAATAATGATACAACTTTTATGATGATCAAAAAGTTGTATCATAAGCTTGTTTAATGTGCTTAGTTGTTGATAATAAAAGTTGAGCGCACAATGTTTTTCTTTTGACATTCCAATAGTTATAAAACTAAGCTCTGTAGAATGGTACATTACTACACAATGTAATGTAGCATAACTCAGTGTCTTCAGCAGAAGCAAGAAAAGACTCCACTAAAGCTGTAATGACAGTATGGGATGTGCAGACTGAAATCCCTAATTGGTGAATTTAAATTAATGCTGCTGGTCAGCTAAAACCTCCGTTTTTTGGACCTCTTATTACCATATTGAGGCAGAATGATGAAATTGTTTAATGTCCACATTTCAGAGTGTAAGTAATGCTGAATATATGCAGCTCCCTGTAGAGAGGTTGGCCTGAACTGATGGAACTAGAATTATAACCCATTATCACCATTTTTCAGCCTAAACTCAATTTCTCAGCTTCTAACTCTGCAGGAAAGTGATATCATTGTGTTCAAATGTACATGAGTACAAGAAGGCTTTAGTGGTTCCCGTGCAGATGGTTTCATGTATCCTTAATCATTACTGTAAAATTCGCTTGAGAGCACAAAAAGAACAGATAGGATTGTGGGGGTTGATTCACTGCCGTAATTCTCACATGTTTCCCATTACGGAAACATTATCTGGATAGTACTGGGCATGTTACACTAATGAACACAGTGGTTCCAAAAGATATCTGAGACCAAAGTCCGAATGAGTTTTCAGAGGCAGCTATAAAGTTGTTTTTCTCCTAACATGAAAAACATTTTAAGACTTTTCTGTTGGACTTTCACGGTTGGTAAGCGAGAACCATTTCTAATCAGAGCCAGGGCATTATATAACAGTCGTTTATACCAGTGACATTCCTTGTCCTTTTATGGAAATTGGTAGTGACAAAAACCTAGGATGAGATTTGTGCTTTCTTCACAGCCACTGTGTCAAACCTACTTTCATCTGTATACACATGCTGTGTCAGAGTAATCTGTGAGGGAACCTTGTGTGCTGCATTCCCATGTTTTAATTCCCTAAATAATCTAGAAATCAAACTTCAAGGTTTTGATGGATGTACAGATGCAAAGTCTAAAAGAAAAGAAAAAATAATTGTAACAGAACAAGGTGACAAAGCAATAAACTAAACCAACTAAGCATGTTAATGTATCTTGTAAAAGTATTCATCCCTCTTAAGATTTTTCACATTCTTCTCCCTACAACCTCAATTTTAAATGCATTGTAATGTTATATTATTTGAGGCTAACACAAAATAATGAATATTGTGAGAGAAAAAGTAAAGGATGTAGATTATTTATTTATTTTTGTGAGCAAAATAAATAACCTACTTACCTCCCTTTACTTTGGTACAGCTAAATAAAATTTTGTGTAATCAATTGGCTCAACAAATTACTAAATAGAGTCCAAAGATGAAATGAGTCTCTGTATAAATACATCTGTTTGTGAAGGTCTTAGAGGTTTGGTAGAGAACATTAGTGGACAAACCATAGCAATGAATACAATAAACACATCATAGACAAAGTTGTGGAGAAGTTTAAAATAGGGTAAATCAGAAACTAGATCCCAAGCTTTGAACATGTACTACTTATGTAGGAGAATAAATCAACAAGACAACTATTAGCTGTGCACTCCACAACTACTCCATAGTGGTATTAATGGGCTTAGTGCACGACTATATGTTTTACAAAAAAACTAACACTACACATCTCACCCTAAATATATAATTTCCACAGTAAACCACAGTGACTTTTAAAGTTATGCTAGCTTTAAAGGCTTGTCTTTATTCTATTTTTTGCCTCAAAAAGAACAGCTGAATTACAAGCAGGGGAACAAACAGAAATAGTGTTTAAAATTTGGAAGTGATAGATTGAAAAGAAAGTGTAGAGAGTGGGTTGTCCTCCCATTTGAAAAGGGAGCTTGTTTTTTTTTAAACATCAATCCTTCAGTGTTAGAGCTTTGACTGCACACAGAGGTGGCAGAGAAGAAACAGAGAACGTAAGACAGATTACAGGATGTAACAAACCACAAATGCTGAAACTACGTCTTATATCACTTTCCAGGTTCCCGCATGTACTGCTTCCACGTGACAGCAAGCAATTGGCTTCTCTTCAATCCTAATTAAGCTTTTGTAAAATTATATTTCGTTACAAAATTACATTTATTTTTAGGACCTAGAATGCACACATTGGTACTGATGTAGCATATCGCTACAGACTTTCTTGAAAAGGTATAATTAACATAGTGAACGCAAAAGCCTCTGGAGAAGACAAAGCTTTTTAATAAATTCTATATTAATCTTTGAACTACTTGAATGCAAACAACTGCTTAGGCACAGTGATGAAATGTGACACCTTTTCCTGCAGATGGCAGCAAAGTCCTTTGGCATTTTTGTTTTTGTTAAGATCAAAAGCAAAAATGCCAAATCTCTGCAATGCAATTTTACCAGCTGTGCTGTTGTATGTTTGAACAGTTTATAAACCATCTATCTTCCCTTCGTTGTCCATCAGAATGTCATACTGGTCCTCGGTTATGAATAGTGGCATGCAGTGACAGTGATTTGACGGATTAATGGAGCAGTTCTATCGCTCATGCTTTGAACACAAGTACAAGAGACACAAGGAGTTAGGAGATCTTCTACTCTCTCTTCATTTTATTTATTGGGGCTCCATGGCTGCTCATGTACATCATCCATACTGAGCTGCTCTCTGCATGGCAAATCAGTAAACATGTAGCACTGCGGCCCGTCTGACACATTTATGATTCTGGCTGCAGTTCAAATGTCAGTAAATCTTCCCATATAAATGGCAGTCATAAACATCTAATGGGCTGCCATGAATATTTTAGAGCCTTGAATATCATACCGAAATGACCTCTGGATAGCTACACCCTTAACAAGACGCATTCCTCAGTTGGACAACCTCCCCAGTCGGTGCAACACAAGGCGCTCTTTCTGGTTCTCTGGCTTTTTTTTTCTCTTTCATAGCGTGATTGGATTGATTTGTCATTTGCAAAAGGAAAGAGCTTGGCCACGGGGCTGTGGATAATCCAATTTATCGCTTTGCCATTTATTACAAATTTCTGTGGCTTTTGGGTCCACTGTCACATCGATTCGTTGATTGCTTGCTTAGCTGGGTCCTAATGAGCTGCTGTCTGAATCACTGCATAATCGCTGCCCTAATTCACTTCCTCGCCTACCCTCACACTCGGTCTGTTGGCTTGCCACTGTTACAGCAGAAAGGACTTGAATATCTCTCAGAACGGACAATTAGGAACATCTTTCCTGAAATAAGAGGTGCCATTGTGTGTATATTACCCTTTGAAAAATGACAACACTTTCCTACTTTGCCGAGTGTTTTCACAGCTTGCAGTGAGAGTTTATAATCTGGGTTTAACATGTATATTTTCATCTAATCTACATCTAAGCAACAACAGAATGAATATGCATAAAAGACCAATTTTGAGGATGCACATTCAGTTAAGGTTATATAATTTAAACTGAATTTTTTGATGTACAGTTTCACATTTTGTCACTAGATGAAAGGATTGATGGCACAAGAGGATATAAAGTGGGTCACACATTTTTTCTCAGCAGAGACCTAAGAATTTGTTAAGCATAGTCTATAAATATCTTTCTAATTTTATTTCTCAAGGTCAATATTTACCAACCTAAAAATGTCAAAAGGATTCAGTTTGCTCAAGTTTATATATTTTAATATATACTACAAAGAAGGTGAGACAAGAATAAGCAATTTTAAGTTACTTCAGAAAGAAAGAATTACACCAGAGAGACATTACTGTATGACCTAACAGGTGAGGTAATACTTTTCAACATTACATCGACTACTGGGTGGGGCACATTTGGCAGAAAGTGAACATTTTGTCTCCTGAGTTGATGTGATAGTAGAAGAAAAAATGGGCAAGAATAAGGATATAAGTGAACTTGACAAGGGCCACACAGGTATGGCTGCACAACTGGATCAAAGAATCTCTGATCTGCAAGGGTCACAGGTATTTATCAGTCATGGAAAGAAGGAACAGAGGGAAGTCCACAATATGGATATGAGACCAAATTTCAAGGACAGCCAATGTGGTCCAAGCAGAAAAGCAACAGAAGCTCTGCTCTTAGAGTACCATGTACATGTTTGTATGTAAGCTGTGGGTAGCTTGTTGCCTTTGGTTTCCCATAACAACCTCCTCTGGTTTACCAACCAGGCAGGGACATGTCATTGAGATAATTCTACATTCTGAAAGTCTGCTGACCCGATGGCTCAACAGTTTTTCAGGGACATACTTAAAAATGAAGAGGTAGTAGTTCTTATTCACAAAGGATACATATTTTTGTCATTAAAATATATATATTTTAAAGGCACAATAACTACTTAAATTTTTAGTCTGAAGCATAATATTTTATATTTGCCAATACTTTTGATTAGTGTCATAATAACAGATTAAGATATTTTCACTTTAAGATATTTTACCATTACAACAATTTTAATTTATATTTTTAAACTTACCATGATATTTTGCTTAATAATTGTTGATACTTGGGAGTCTTAAATTCCCTGCCAAACTTTTAATTTATTTTTCTGTGGTGGTTATAAAAAGTTCTCCTTTCATACATACAAATTATGCGATATTAGAAATCTAGTAGTCTAGAACAATAGTGAAATTCAAAACTTTTGGTCTTAACTCAATCAAACCTAATATGTTTTACTTTAAGGTTAGCAGTTATTTGAAGACCTCCTGAGGACAGACAAGAGAGCAAATACCACCAGGTGAGGGGTTTACTTCTGCACCAATATCAGATTGGCTGGGTGGCATTTATCAAGCTTCAAGAGGGGCTTAAGAACACACCAGGATGTTTGTGAAGAGGCTGGTGGATAAATATAGGCGGGAGCTAATCAAGTCATCTATCAACAAAAGGATGCACCATCTGTTTACTTCATCACTTGTCCTGTGGCTCACATATATTTATTTATTTTAGGATGCAGGTTCCAGTCTGCTGAGCTACAAAGCAAGTGTTGATGCAATTAGAGTAGTATGGCTTAAGAACAGTAATTTCTATGTTAACAGATGGAAAAAGGCAAAGTATGTAAAGTGTTGTGACTTTTAAATTTTTTTATGGAATCATATTTACTAATTCAATAATTCTATTCAAATATTTATTTGAACATTTTGAAAACATCTTGATTATGTTAATACATCTTTTTAAAATAATTTCTAATTCAGAAATTAAACCCAGATAAAAATATTATTAGCATGGTTGTCACGCAGAATCCAAAGACTTGTGAGAGAATAAATATTGAGTTGCCAAGGCATCAGGCTGCATACTGTGATTGTTAGACATAAAAGCCAAGCTCAATAGAAGCTTCACACAAAAGTACTGACGTATTTTTTCAAAAGCAGAGATGAAAACAAAACAACTCTATTGGCAGTAACAAAGTTATAGAGTATAAGTGAAATCTAAAAATATAACACAGCTGAAAGCTATTAATGTTCAAGCTAGAATAAGCCATTTAGCATATTGTAGGAAATTGAAAATTAGCAGATTAGCATTACCATTGGCTACTGTTTTAAAAGAAAAGTAATTGAAAAGAAAGTTCTAATTGGTTTGTGAATGACTATGAGTAGACTCTTTGATAAGTGTACATATTGGTCTTGCTGTATTATATTATTTTAACAATGTTGAATAACAGTCACAGCGATTAAAGTTCCTTTGACTTTGAATGATATGTTGCAGGTATTTGCGGGCTAAGTTATCAACTGTATTGTTTAAACCAGATCACCCTGATAGAACATATTTTTTAGAAGAATTCTCAAACTTTCATCCCTTTCAGGCAGAAAATCTGCCGTTGTTCATACTGGGTTGACTCAGCAGTAATCCTTTAAAGACCACCCTTGTCTAGAGTGTGCTGCATGCCTCCAATTTACACATACAATGACATAGCATGAGTGTATGAGCAACATCAACATGTGTGCCAAAAAAGCAACTGTGACTGTAGCCTAACGGTGAATATCTTAAAAGCTTTCATATGTTTTTACATGATACTTTAACTTGTTACTGTTGAAATCAGATTTGTAAAGGAACTATAAAAGACACATTAACTTTTTTCTGTGTCTTACACTGAATGAAAATAAACATTAACTGTTATACAGTAGGTCAATTTCCCTTACGAAAATTACTTCTATTTGCTGAATACCAGAATAATAAGATTTAAATTTTTTGTGACACACCATGTCTTCTACATTTAGAGGGAAAATGGGGAAGCTCGACAGCAATGAAACACAACCCCAACAACATTATGGGTTAATATAAATTCATGTTTTGGACTGGCTAGCACAAAGTACTAATGCCAGTGCTCCAGAGTATTTTTTTAGATCATATTTAATTAGTTACACCACTTAGCAGGAATGAACTGAAACTCCAGCAAAGAATGAAAGAAATGTCTGAAAAATGCCGCAAATTTCTGACTTAACTCATACAAACATTAAAAGTGTTATCTAAAAGTATTTTTCACTACTCTGCCATTTAGCAAAAAATAAATAAGTTTGGTAATATAAACTGATGTATAGCACTACATGTTTAGTCAGATGTAATGCAAGACAATGAGTAAAAATGATTTCTTTTACAACAGTGTATGTAAATATTGGGTTTCAGCTGTACTTATTGCCACTGTATAATGTTGCTGTTAAACACACATTCCCCCACCCACTACATATATATTCACACCCTGCATGCCCAACCCACATTCAAATACATTGCCCCATTCCACAGGACTTTACTTGCACAAATTCAACTACCTCCATGCTCATTTGGACCTTGTTAATTTATATTGCACTTTCCTTTTATTTACATATTTTATCTTGTATTTATTTTTAGGAATACTCCATGTGCCTCCTTTTACGGAGCCGTCCAGGGGACATGGGAACATTTTTTTTTCTTTTACGTTCCCTCGCAAAAGGTTTTGCGTTCCCTCGCAATAATCTACTGATCCGTTATGCGGAATAATTGAATACTGTAAGCCCTTCTTACAGTGGCTGCCATACTTTCTGCCTTTACACAAGGTTATGGAAAGTTTTTCCATGTATGTTAATATCTCCTTGTGAAATATCTGACATTTTATATCTTTTTCTTTAGTATAGAAAGGCACCACAAACCTATGATATAAACAGAAACGTTCCGTAAGAAGGAAAGAAATAAAAATACATCCAAACTATCTGGACTATTTCTGAGTTATTATCGCGGGTAATAAGTCATCTGACACTTTTGATTGTGTCTCTGCTGTGTTTGTAGTCTGAATGGTTTAAAGGGCTGCTTTCCATCTTAACACTGAAAGCAGCTAAGATGCTTTCAGTGCTAAGATGCTTTCAGTCTTTAGTGCAAAAAACTGATTGAAAGTCGATTTATTCACTGCATGTTTATGTCTGTTAAGGTTGAGATGGAACTGAACATGAAAACGGCCCTTTAAACCATTCAGACAACCAGCACAACAGACACACAATCAAAACTGTCAGATGACTAATTACCCCGCGATAATAACTCAGAAATAGTCCAAATTAGGATGTATTTTTATTTCTGTCCTACTTACTGAAAGACAACGCAAAAGTATTGCGAGGGAACGCAAAAGAAAAAAACTTCCCCATGTCCCCTGGAGGTTTCTGTATCCTTTAACTGCTCCCCAGGGGATAAATAAAGTCTTTTGAACACAATATCAGGATAAATGTTTTGGAAGACAGGAAAAAAAACCATAAAAAACGGTTTTCAGACAACATTTCTTTAATACAAAGTCAACATATCTACATACACAGTGGCTTTTAACCAATTATTGTTTCAGTTAGAAGTAACAGTTTGAAAGTGGTAGCACTTGGCCCTCATATAAAGGAAAAATGGTTTGCTGAGTTTCGGTTCTTTTGTCGATATGTACTATATAAGCTTAGTTCTTTTTAATGAGTTTTTTATGGTCACTGTTACTCCCTAACCTTTCCACAATATTTAGCAACATATTCCAGATAATTTTGTGGTTGTTTTCAAGAGTTAGCATCTTTACTTGAAACCAAAAGAATAACACACTGCACAAGCTTTAAGACGCTTCCACGGCTTCAAATCTTGGCATTGGCCCTTTAACCAGTCTCTATGAATTCAGACAGATTAGAGTTCATCGTGAAACCTTACGACGTGAATTTGCAGCATGTTTTTGGTAGTTTCAGTCCGTCCTTGGTTGTATCCCACTACTGTGTTTCAACTGAGTCCTGATTTCTTTCTGCATCCCATCATGAAACATGGTTAAACAAAAAACAATATGATTTTATACAAGTCAAAAGGGAGACAAATAATTTTAAATGTTGCAACTGAAGCATGTATGACCTTTTTTTTTTTTCTTTCTCGCTAGTCATACATAGTGGATTAACACCTTGTGAATGCAGGTAGTTAGATATTTGGCGTTCCTGCAGAGATCTGTGAAATGCCTCTGAGAAAAGTAGTGCTTCCAGGAATCTATGCCCTTGTAATTTATTCTTATGAGGCTCCTTTAGTAAATTTTGTCTATGCTGAAAATGATTAATGATTCTTGTGGTTAGTTGGTAGAGAGTGAACCAACATATTGGTTTAACCCAACTCGCGGATCACTGATCCGGATTTGTGTTCCCCTCATTCAGGCAACGGGTGTGGGAACATAGGCTGGCACGTTTCCCAGTTTGACTGCAAGCAGGGGAAATTAAAGGCAGAAAAAAGAGAGGTAATTAAAGACCAGGGAGCTGAGCTGGAGAAAGAAGGTTTGAGAAAACAGGTTTCACAAACACCAAGAAGCTGGAAATGAGCAGAACTGTGATCTGTGCATTAGTGTTCCCCACTAAAAGTATGAGATCTTTAGGGTCAAATGATACATATATTCTATATATATTTGTTTATTTACACATATACTCTAGATCATAGTGGATGCCTAATAAAATCAATGGTAACATTATGTCTGAAAATATAAGTAAAAAAAGAGAACTTTAAGAGGATTTTTCTTCAGATTGTGAGGGTTACGGTCTGTACAGAATCATACAAGGTACAGTACATCATTGGCCTGATATAGACATTAAAAATGCTGAGCAATGAAACCCCGACAGTTGTAGAACAGATTACAAAAATCAACCAAACATAACATCTTAGTGATGATGAAGGACAATGTTTCAAAATAGTGTCCCTATGGGTACAAGTTAATTCCCATGGACAAAAGCAAAAACAAGATCAGACACAAAGATGGCATCCCCTCAGGTTTCTTGAAGAGACATTCAGTGTCTCCAGAATTACACAATAATAATAATAATAATAATAATAAAAATAATAATAATAATAATAATAATTAAAAAAAACATATTTTCAAAGACTAAAGATAACAGGTAAAAAACAAATTGAATGAAAAGAAAATGTTATTTCACACTAATTGTTTGGATATATCTTCTGATTCTGCATTTAAATATATATGCATGCGTAAGTAGGCATTTATTAATCTCTCTATATAGATATAGTCTTATATCTATATATAGAAATACATGTACCCCTACACTGTCATGTTATACTTAGGATTTCTACGGTGAAAAAATAGAATGTCTTTTAACATAATATGAACATATAAGCATTTTTCTTTTTTTTCCTGCTAATTAAAAAAAATGTGACAAACACATCTCTGTTAGAAAAAAACTAAACCATAAACAGAAAATAAAAGCTAACTATGTCATGTAAAATAAGTCATCATATTACAACATTAATGTTTTCATAGTGTTACAATAACAATAAGGCTTTTTTGGAAATCAGAAAAGATCACGCACAGTTCTGTCCATAGCTTCGTATTTTTTTTTTGTGCACATCCGCCAGAAAGCCCTCACAGAATCCATTTGCTCATGTGTACCAAAGCGCCGTATTTGACATAAAAACTTGGTGATTTTAGCTTTTATTTCTCTCTTTTTGCAGTTGAATTGGGGTGTTGGTTTCAAGCTTTTTCTCTGTTTTGCCCTGGGGATGTGCAAGTAACAAGAGAAATTTTGCATCGGGATCCGACGTGGCTACTTGCTCTGGCTGTGTCACCCACTGGGTCATCGTCTATAAAATAGGGGGGGAAAACACCAAAGCGTCTTGTTTTGTTTGTTGACAGGTTACCAACCACACATACAGTGAAACTCGGGGCCAATTCGTCAACAACGTTAATGTACAACTTTGCAATCGCAAGCGGTCTTTGCCGCTCTTGAGTTTCTTGTACAATGATAGAGGTGAATATAGAGGAGGCTGGGGAAAAATGAAAACTGGATACAAAAGCAGCGGTGGACAATGACGTCATGTGGATGCGTTTCTGTCATGCCCACCTGGGCGCAAGGAGTTGGCAGAGCTGGCATTTTTTTTGTTCATCAGTTTTCTCTTTATCCAAAGAGTCACACGCTCAGCATACACAAGATAAGCAGCATGTTTGGTTTTTAACAGAAGAGAGAACTTAAAGAAAGAAAAGAAAAATAGATTTTCGTCCTCAAAAGACAAAAAAAGTTCCAAACAATGATGATGACTGTTGGTCACTGTACACAAAGAAAGGCCCAAATTTGGCAGCGCTTCTTTGTTCGGTTGTTCCAAAGCCTTTTCTTCTCACTGGACTGAGGGTGGATGTTTTCTGCATCAGCCCCTTGGCGCCATGGTTCAAGAGAGAGACAAGATTGTTAAAAACATGGGACAAGGTTACTGTTTGCATCATCCGCATGAGAGTCAAAGCCAAAAATTCTTACAACTGACATGGTTTTCCCTTAATCTTTGCCATTTTTTCTGGAGGAAGTTTTTACTGGAAATATCCTGCTGAGATTTTAACTCTACTAAGGTCACCTGGCTTAGGAAGCAAGCTTTACACATTAATACAATGGAACAAATTTACGATATGTGCTGCTGCTTTCTTTTTGACAACCACTGGGAGTGTGCTTCTTAAAGCTCTTTGTGCTTACAGGCAGTTTGGTGACATTTTCTTAAATTATAGAGGAGGTTTTCTGCACAACTATTCATAATGTAATTGTACGTAGAATTGTGTAGAAACTCAAGGTTTCCTTTTAATGGCCGGTTTTCTTGTTCCGTTTCAGTTGATGACCAAATGACCAAAGTTTGGGAAAACCTAGGAGTCGCCGCGGTTTGGCCATTTCTCAGGATAAAACTCAAAAACAGTCAATAGAAACACTTAAACCCCTTTTTTTACATCCAAAACAGGCATGTGTCCCAGTCTTGGCTACATCCATCTGCTTCTCTTTGATTTTCGCTCCATTTTTCCTTCGATTGCAGTTGTTTGTTGCCGCTGCATCATAAAGATATTTTTTAGAAGAGAAATGTCCACGAATGTTTACAACTTCCTCCACTGAAACACTTGAGGTAAGGTAAGCAGTCCGACACTTTGATTGATACCCATCCCACAGCGTGAGCCACAGCCTCTGGTTGCTTGTTGCTGAGAATTGTCTTCAGTTGAAATCATGGGCAATTTTCCTATCTGCCTTGAGTCTGAATTGGAATTTCTCTTTTTCTGGTCGTATCGGGTTTTATTTTCTAAAAATTTACAGGATCCTGTTTGGTGTTTCTGAATGAGCAGTGGTAAAATGATCAACCGCTGTCATTTCAAATTTGAAACGTTTCTATGGCTCAGGAAACCGTTGAGTTGGGAGAGGAGGGGGCAGCAAGATTCTGAGGGGAGGAGATGGCTTTTTACGTTGCATAGTGATCAAAGCTTCCTAAGTACTCCAGAGCTGCGTGATAGCAAAATTGGTATTCGTCCTGTAGAAAAGAAAAGAAAAAAAAAAGCATCAGGTAACTGTTTTGCATTTACACCAACAAGAAAGTGTTCCACTTTTTGTCAGTTTTGGAAAATTTCTCACCTCAGTCTGGACCATAGCTGGCCTCTGCGTCCGGAGCATCTTCACTGTTTGGAAGATATCTACAACTCCCTCGTAGCGCATTCTCTCCAGGACGATGCTGAGGGTTATGAAGACTCCAGTTCTTCCTACTCCAGCACTAGATTTAAGAATCATGCAAGAGAAACAAAAAAGATGAAGAATTGTGCTCATTGCAGACACATACAAAAAAACAAAAAAACAAAAAAACAAAAAAAAACATACACCTGCTCTGGAATGAGAGTGGGTCCATATCAATAAACTATGAATGAAAAGTGACTTTATTTCAATCATTCTGTTTTTCAGAAAAGTCAAGACCATTGAAAAAAGCATTGAAAATGATGCCCAGGCGCTATACAATATGTGAACTGAATACATGACTAATACTCCCTTTACATGCAAGAAGGCAATCAGCCAAAGCTGCTTTAACAACAACCTTGAGCACATGTACATTGCTGTCTGGTGTGTCTCATCCTCTTCCACCAGATCATCTTTTGGTCTTAAGGCAGACAAGTTTGATGGACAATTAAATAGTGACCCCATGTTCATTAAATCAGATATTAATACTTTAGGAAGCGTGGGTAGGTGTCAAGTTCTGTGGGAAAAATGAAATCAGCATCTCCATGAAGCTCTTCAGTAGAGGAAAGTGTGAAGTGCTATAAATCCTGCTGTTGGTCGGCTGTCTGTTTTTTTAATACCAGACTCTGGGATCTTGATGTTCAAATTGAAATGCAAAATTTACTTTCTTTTTCACTTTAATCCAAAAAGTGGATTTTGCACCACTCAGTAACTAGAGAAATTGTGTCTGGTTCAGCAGGAGCTTAACTCAAGGAATGTAACACTTGTAGCCCATGTCTTGAACATGTCTGTGTGTGTGATGAGCTTTGATTCACTCCAACCACAGTCCACACACTATGAATCACTTTAATGTCTTTGTTTCACACATCTTTAAAGGCTGTGTCTATCACTGTTGCTTGTAAACCTTTTCTCAGCTGCAGTTTTTTTCTTCCACTTAGCTTTCCATTTTTATCAATGAGAATAGCGAGATATTTTAGCAATGACCCTAAACCCTTCTCAAGGAAGTTAATAACTTTTTGAGCAGCGGTCAACTCAGCACTCTAGCCCATACTGAACACTGAATTTCTGCTTTTTGTATAACTTTCAGCCTAAAATTTCTCCCTTAAATACAATTTTTAAATTTTATTTCTATGCACATTTTTGTTTAAATCTTATGAGAAACAGAATAGTTGAGAATCATTATATTTAAGCCATTATTATGAAAGCCTAAAGGAAAAAATATATATAATTTTGTGTTTAATAAATTTGTCAAATATCTGAATTTCACGTTTTGAATGAATTACTGAAGTGAATTAACTGTTTGATGATGTTCTACTTTATTTGGGTGAAGTTGGTCTATGTTTCCCTTGTGTCCTTATCTTTCCTTTTGCATTCAAATTACACCTGAAAGGTACAGTATATATATACTGTAAGTTCAAATTTTATAAAATTCAAACTTTTCATAAAATACTCCTCATGACAAACAGAAGGATTGAGTTGTAAAAACTCTGCATGTTGATAGCTCTGACTTCCTAGAAAGCAACAAAAATCCACAGTAAGAAATGATGCTCAAGGTAACAAGAACAATGGCAGCAAGGAGACAATTTGCATGCAAGAACCCTGCGAATCCACTTATACATGTGCCTCCATTCTTGTCCTCAAGGACACATGCACACATTGCAAATCACACACATACACACAAACAACATTTAGTCTCATCAAGCGCCTCCTTCCATGTGTTGGAAGGAGAAAAAAAACCTAGCCTGCTGCTGGTCCCCAGAAATACAGCTCGAGTTTTAACTCAGACGCTGAAATACTTCAGAGTTGGCCCTGTAAGCTGCTTTGCTGCGAAATGACTTCCACATCATCAATGGAACAATAATTGATATGACAACAGATTTATTTGAGCTTCTTGCCTTTGATGCCACTTTGTAGGATGAGGAGTGAAAATGACGGTTGTAGACACTGTAGCTGACAACTGGGTGTGTGTGTTGGTTGACAAATGTTGCTCATATTATTTCACCAAATCTAAACAATATCAAATGCAGCGCTCTAATCACGCAGCGCATACAATCAACCTACTATCAGGTGCAAAATCCTAGCCCACCCAAAGATGCTTCCTGGGACTTCTCCTTCAACCTCCTCCTCTCCAGATCCAAATCTTAAAGAGCAGAGAGCCACTGCAGACTGAGAGGATTTGGTGTCCCCCCATTCACAGGACGTATTCATGCAATTAATAACAAGAAGCATGTGGTGCTATTAGATAGAGGGAGAGTAAAGGAGGGGAGGAGGCAGAGCTAGAGGAAAAAGATCCAGGAGAATGGCTGGATGGGAAAGAAGAGCGAGCGAGAGGATTAAGGAATAGGCAGATGACAGACTGGGAAGTCTGGTGATGGAAAACGCAAGAGTAAGAGAAAAGGGAGACATAAGCTCTTCTCGTGGAGATAAGAAAGCCCAGAAGAGGAGGGGAAAAGAAAAAAAGAGAAAGGTGGCTGCTATACTGCAAAATAAAAACAAAAATCCATCCCCCAAAGAAATATATTTTCAAAATAAGAACTCTTCAACACAACAGCAGTCTGACAACCATATTATTTGGCTGATTTTCTGGATTTTGTCTATTTACTATTATTTTAGTCTTCTCTACTCAAAAACTCTCATATGACAGATGTCCATATTTTTCTTCCTAGACCTCAATATCCTAGATCCTGAATATCAAAATACTTATGAATATATGACATAAAAATAGCAACTAAACCTATGGAATCACTTGGCTTTTGTATTTTGAGGTATTTAACATATAGTAGCTTGTGAAACTATTCATCCCTTTCACATTTTTCCATTGATTTCAAAGTGTTTGTGGACACACAAACACACCTTTATTTGGGTGGGGATTATCTACACTAAGATGTTGAAGAAAGGAGACGGGTTTCAAAGCTTTCTACAAATAAAAACCTACATGCAAAAAGTCGAATGGAAGGTCGGTCCTAAAAAATTAAATGCCTTAAATGCCAACTGCAAATCTAGCAAGTAATCACCATGTACCCAAGCTGACAAACGGGGCAAGGAAAGGAATTTTCAAATTGACAGAAAGGCCATTTTTAGTTTTCCAGATCCATAACACAGCCAAAACTGTGTAATATGAGACCTTAATGTAACTTTTTGGAAACTAGCAAAGTGCAAAAGTTACCACTGCATCTCACCCTGAACAAACCATTTCCACTTTGAAGTATAGTGCTTGCAGCATCATGCTGTAGTGATTACTTTGCTTTTTTAAGACACTGAAGATGGTTAAAGTTTCCGGCAAGATTAAAGGCAGTAAATACATGGCAATTCAGAAAGTAAAGCTATTAGAGCATCTAAAAGACTTTAAAATGCATTAACTTTCAGCAGGATAGGTCTCCTCTAACATGTCCACACTTACAAACGAATGGTTTTAGTCAAGAGATATATGTTAGGTCTGGTCAAATTCCAGATCTAAATTCAACATAGAAATTGTGGCAAGATTTTGATGTTGACACTGCCCATCCAATCTGACAGAGTTATTTAAGAAAGAGGAATTGGCAAAACTGTGTGTCTCAACACATATAGAGCTTGGAAAGACACATGACAAAACACTTTAGGGCTTTAATTACAGCAAAACCTGGCTTGACAACATACTGAATCAGGGGGTGAACATTTGTATATGATGCATTTTTTCAGATTTGCATTTGTAAAACATTTTGTAAACATATCCTTTTATTTCAGCTTTTCAATTATATGATTATTATGGGTTAGTCTATCACATAATATCCCTTTAAAACAAATTTAAAGTTGCGGTTCAGTCATAACAACCTGAAAAAGGTTACCATTGCACATAAAGGCATTTGCAAAGTATCGTAATTTACATAAAGACATTGTTTATAGTTATTTTGTATAGTGTGTGTCAGAGCACGTGTGTCAAACTCAAGGCACAAGGGTCAAATCCAAGCAGTGGAAGCTTTTTATGTGGCCCTCCAGACTCCAGTTTTTCATGATTTTGCTATCGTGGAAATTCACACGAAATCAACAAATTCTCAATTTTTTTCATGCTAATACATAATTATCAAATTATTTAACTTTTTCTGCAAAAAATCTGAAAAACAGTTGCAACATCCTTTAGGGACTGATCAATGTGGAAAGGTGTTCAATATTGTTTAAATCTCAGAAGTACTTATCGGATGCAGAAACGGCTGTTTATTAATATTCTTGCAGTTTGTTCATGGATTTTATTAATAGATTCTGACACAGCCAGCCCTTGAGAACATGCAAGATCTTGATTCGACGCAAAATTAAAATGAGTTTGACACTCCTTGCTCAGAGTGTGTTTGCAGAAAACTGACATTAGTTAATTCAAAAACATTTAGGATTTTTAATGTGGTTATTAAAAGGAGCAGGTATGTGAATCTTGGATTTGATAGGCTGAGTGCCTTTTTACAGCCTGCTGCAATACCTGCACCAAACACAGTAAGAAAACCTTCCCCTTTTCAATAGTCTCACAGAAGTGTAAAATGTTTTTGGAGCTTCGCTTACACATATTACAACCCACAGAGGACCATTTTCAAGTGGGTGACATCATTTTTGATTTTAACACAAGGAAGCTGATGTCATGCCTGATGTCATGCTTCATGATCTAATGGTGCTTATGTGATAGAAATGTAAAGCGGAAATGACTACCTGGCTCAAAAGTCAAATGTCTTTATGAAAAAAAAAAATAAAATGTCATCACACCATGCATTTATTTTTTAACCACAATGGTACAACAAAAACATGTATCAAAGTTCACACTGCCAATCTTTTTTCTAGCCTTGTAGCTCATGCAAAACCAGAGACACATAAAATCTATTGTAAATAAACAGGAAGTCAGAACCTTTGAGATGGGTCTTCTTCAAGGTCTAACAATGAATATACATAATCTGACTTTCTACCCTAATCCAGCTGGCCAAATTAATGATGTAAGTCTCCTTGGAAGCTACACTCCAGGTCATAAAAAAGCAACATGAAATGGTCACAAAAACCACGAGAAGGACTCTGTCATTTTATCATCTCTGCTTTTTCAAATACTAAGCCTCTTCTGAGCCTTTTCAATTATGTAGGAGAAGAACCTGTTCAGGAGCAGAGGTTGCGTTCCACTGAGGCAAAAAGGTGAGAAGGAATCATGAAGTTAGAACTCCAGCGCAAAAGGAGCTGTCCAAAGAAACAAAAATTATCAACAGGGGTTATCTGACCTTGATTCTGTCTTTGGAGTTCAAATCGGGGTTAAAATTAAATGTTAGCTAAGCCACAATTTACTATTCACTTTTTTTTATTAATCTCTTTAAGGGGTGATATTTTTTAAAAATGTAATGAAATGTTTTTGAAAGAGGTGTGGGGGGTAAAATATTTTATAACTTATGTTTTAGGAGAATCCAGCTATGTATTAGGTGCCATAATGTGATGATTTTAAGAAATATAAAAGCAATATACAAATGAGGCTTATAAATACACGTTGCTACCAGGACGCCAATACTGAAAATATTGAATTTTATTACTGCCATATACCTCATAAAATGCTCACACTATATAACTATTTGTGCACTATACAAGTATAGTGTTCTATAGTGTTGCACTATACAACACTATAGAACAAAGTTTATCATTTGTTAGAACAATTTTGTTCTCTAAGTCCATCAACATGAGCATTTGTTGAAATACAGTACAGCAAAAATAGGCTTCCAAATAAAAGTTGGTAAAGTCTAGTAATGTTTGCGGAAAACTGGCTGAAAAAACTAAAGCTAAATAAAAATAAAAATAAAAATAACTGCATGGGTATTTTCTATTATGTTTCAACATATTTATTTGGAATATCGTATTTTCCGGACTATAAGTTGCTCTGGAGTATAAGTCGCACCAGCCATAAAATGCATAATAAAGAAGGAAAATACATATATAAGTCGCACCGGAGTATAAGTCGCATTTTTGAGGGAAATTTATTTGATAAAATCCAACACCAAGAACAGACATGTCATCTTGAAAGGCAATTTAAAATAAAAATAGAATAGAG
>CAEFZX010004658.1:0-10562 GCA_903066825.1 Alfaro cultratus | reverse complement strand
TATATATATATATATATATATATATAATTCACTACTGAGCTCAGTCTGCTTAGTGGGTGATAGGTTTGAACTTCATCTTTTTAACAGATGCTTGAACCAAAACTGTGAACTGAATAATCCTCTTTACAATGGGACGTGTCCTCAGTGGGTTAAAAAGTGAATCTTGCAGTTTCACTTTATGATCTCGGGTCATTGGGCTTTTATCTGAAACAGATTTAATGGATATTTGCTTTAAAATTGGAGCTCATCTGACCTTTAAGACATTTTTTAGCTGATCTACAACCAAGCAGTACTCTTGGCTTTTTTTAGTGTGATTTTAGCCATTTGAGCACCTTTCTAAATTTTACAGCCCTCATTCACTGTGTAATACAATCAATGAGCAAATCACAGTGTGCGCTGTTCCAACAAATGAAGTGGCTCTGTTCACTTTATTCCCACAAAATGTTCTTTTGAACAAATTGTTTGGGAACAATGCAACCAAGACAGGGTTGTTTTCCATTTGAGTGAACTCACTCCACATTTTTATAGCTTACATTTTTCTGTTTATGTTCTTTATGTCAAAGGTGGTAAACTTTTCCAATGGGAGTTTGTCCATGGCCTGCTGGAGAGCGCCATCTATGGTGGACGAATAGACAACCCCTCTGATCTCCGCATCTTGCGCTCTTACCTCGAGCAGTTCTTCTCTGCAAGACTCCTTTCGTCCACCCACTCTGGTGGACAAAGGAGGAGTAAAGGAGGGGGACGCATTTTTCCATCTCAAATCAGCCTCCCAAACTCCTGCTCCATCATGGTAAGTTGCTAAGATGACACAGATGGTACAAACAAATGTAACACTGCAGTAATGGGTAGTTTAGTGCTTGAAGTGTGTGACTGAATACAGTTAATGCAGCATGGTGTGATTTTTGTGAACGGGGCAGTTCAATTTTAAAACTGCTTCCCAAGCGAGCAAAAAAACAAATGTAAACCGAATGATTGTTCTGACTTAATATTGGAATCCTTTGGTAGTCGTTTAATATTGTTATCTTGTGTTAGATAAATTTCAGGTTAAAGATGCTGTGTAGCAAAGCATTTCCTTTCACCAACAACTGTACTGTGATAATGAAATAAAGCATTAATTCCCACCTCAAGATTTTGCAAACGAGCAAAGTTTTTAATAAAGCTTCCTTATAAAAGCACAGTTCCCATCTTCTAATTCCTCTTTGTTTGGGTCAGTTGCATCTTGCGAGGCAACAATATCTGACAGTAGTCACTGAGGTTTAAAGTGATCAGATGGCTGTTGTAGATATTTGGAAGTACAAGCACCATTTGGCATGTTCCAATATAGACTCTTAAGCTTTTTAAACTAATCTGCTTGACTTTTTCTCTGACTACAGCTCAGATTTATTATCATGCTATATATGAAAGGATTATGGCAACTCTAAAAATAATAAAACATGGCTTTTCCTTTCTGTCCTTGCCCAGGAATCACTTCTGTTTTATTCTTTTCCAAAAAATTTCAGAAATCCATGCACACATATTTTATGTATTAGACTGCAGCTACGCAAAATTCATTGTTAATACTACGGAATGTTTTGATTCTAAACCTTTTAATAAGATTTTTTTTTAAAAAAAAGAAAAATACTAGTGAACACAGCCATAGAAACTCAAATTACGGTAGTCGACCGCTTCCTTAGGTGACATTAACAGAGGTTAACAGATATAATAAAGAATATACATTTTTAGCTACTCCCAAGTTTTGACATTTATTTTTTTTATTTATATTTTAGAAAATTATTGATATTTTTTTATGGACAGTGTGTTATTTTTTGTTAAAAAGTAATACAGAATATTACTACTGTATATCAACTAGCTATATTGTTAGCTTTTCTAAGCCATATCACAAACTATTAAGTAATTTTATTTCTCAAACGTATTACCGGTACTTAAAATGCAATTGTAACGCTTTATTATAAAATAATTAAAACAAATTGACCAGCAAGCTACAAGATTTAACTTAAGTTAAGCTAAATCTAAAGAAAGTGACTTATAATAATAGGAACTCAGCAGGTTTTTTTCTTTCTCTTTCGATACTATGGTTATGTGTGTCAATTGATGTGTCTGGTGTCCTCTCAGGATTACCGTAGTGTGGTGGAGAATCTCCCAGAGGATGACAGACCTGCTTTCTTCGGTCTACCTGCCAACATAGAGCGATCCTCACAGAGAATCATCAGTTCCCAGGTTCCCTCAGACACCACCATACAGCCCCCTCCTTCTTCATTCGCTCACACATCCCAATCAGCACCACACCTTTCCTGAAGATCTTTATAGTTTTCAATAAAAATAAAGTAGGTGGATCTTTACACACAGGGATCCAAAATCTAGTCACAAATTAAGAGGCTTTTTCTGCAATTTGATTTTCTATTACAGCACTACTTGACAGTGTTTCAATAAGCTTCTTTTGATGTCAGAAGTGCTTGGCTTTCTTGCCTCTAAGGTTTCCTCATAGAAGTTCAGTGGGGCTGAGGTCTAGGGCCCAAAAAGGAAAGTATGTAAAAGTCAACTTTTCATGGTCAACTTTGATCTTTGAGTTGTTTTTGCATACCTTTGAGGTTTCCTGAGGGCAAATATATTCTGTTGCATCATGAACTCTTCTCCACAAAAATGGAAACCGGAAGGTGTATAGCAAGTCTCTGATGAACTGAGTAGTAAGTCTCCTTGATCAGGGTAAACTCACTGTCATTCATATGTCTAGCCCTGAAAAATTACAAGCAGGGTAGGCAGATATAAAATTACATTTACTATTTTTCACTGTGATGTATCAAGGATGTCCCAATCAGTTTTTTTTTTCTTTTTGTTACCTGATACTGATCCAAGTTTTATATTTAGACTTTCTCCCAAGTTCCAGTCCAGTATATCATTAAAGTTAATAAAATCAATGCCAAGTACATGCTTGAAATCTTGGCAGCTTCAAAGTGCAGTAAAATAACTCTGCATTTCATCAGTGTTACACTGATACACTCACTACAGTCTCTTGTCCAGTTTTTTTTCTTTTTTCTCACCAACAGATATTTTGACCCACCAGTTTCTCCAGTTTGCTCTCAACACGGTGGTCTAAGTTAGGTTAACTCTAACAAAGCTAATATAAAGCAAAATTAGCTTTCTTATATACATTTATTAGATAAGTTTGATTGGCAGATAAAACTGCGTTGATTAAAAACAATGTATGTGTTGACCAAGCTGGCAGTGTTTCCATTCATACATTTTCCTTAAGTTGTAGACCAGGGGTGGGCACTCCTGGTCCTCGAGTGCCGGTCTCCTGCAACTTTTAGATGTATCTCTACTTTAACACACCGGAGTCAAATAATGAGGCCATTAGCAGGATTCAGGAGAACCTGACTGCACTGAGGAGGTGATTCAGGTATTGGATTCAGGTGTGTTGGACCAGGGAAACATCTAAGAGTTGCAGGACACCGGCACTCGAGGACCAGGATTGCCCACCCCTGTTGTAGACTAACACTTGCATGTTTATGCTCTGTTTTTTATTGACTTGTTAAAAATCTGAATCATTGCATTTTTCACCTCAATATTCAGGCAAAGAATTATCTGGCTTCATAAATGAAGAGCTTTGTTTTGAAGATCAGAAGATTTAGCAAAGTCTTAATATATTACCTTATTCCTTAGTGAATGATTCTGTTTACTGGTTTTAAACACAAAACAGTCTCATAAATCTTCTCAGGGAAATATTAACAATAAATTTACAAGGTCTGACAATAAATTTACAAGGTCTGACAGGACAGAAAAGGATTTACTAATGCAAGTTATTAATTAATGAGTTAAACTAAAGTGGATTGATCTTGTTGATCCATGACTGCTTATTACTTCACAAGCAGACATTTTCTAAAAAACGAAAACTGAGTTTTCTCTTGTAGCAAGAGGGTAAACCGTTCAAACACAGTTTGTTTGTTTTTTGGCGTGTGTGTGTGGGTGTGTGTGTGTGTGTGGGTGTGTGTGTGTGTCAGCTGTACCATATACTGTCTGAATAAACAGGAAATAGTTTTATTCATACATTATTTAATTTAGACATATTAATAAGATATAACAAAACAGGAATCCCTTAGGATGCTGAATAGAAGAATCAAAGATAAAAAGAATAAAATATTTGAAACATCTATTTTCCCATGAACAGAGAAAGGTTCATACAGTAAGAAGAACCACAGACTTTACTTGTCATCATGTGTCACAGAAAAAGACAAAAAGTGTGATGTGATCTCAGGGCAGTCTACAATCTGTGTTTGTGCTGTTAGTCATGCTATTAATTCAGCATCCCTCTAAAAAGGTGGCCAGGAATGTTATAACTTTGCTCCATGCAGTCCATTAACTCATGACAGCCCTCAAAATCAACCGTGCTTATTCTCATGTCTTTCTTCATCAAGTTGGTTTTTTTTATGTGTTATGCCCTTCACTTTTGTGTCATCACATCCTCACCTTCATAATAAATCAATAATTTCTAATTGAGAATTTAATGAAAGAGTTACTAGTAAATAGAAATGGAACTGATTTTAATCTAGTAAACAATTAATCATAAATTGAATGCAATGCATCCCTAAAAAGAATAGACTAATTTAGTTCTTGTGTGTCCTTGTTTATTTGTAATTATCTTCAGTCTTTGTCTGGTGATCACTCAAACCAACAACCAAGTTTAATTCATGTAGCACTTAAAAGGTTCTTACATAGATCTGCTTGTGTGTATATGAGTGTTCCTGAATTTCTTTCTTCACCTGTCCTCCACATATGTTACTGTCTCCCCTCCTGCTGTCATCTGTCACCAACACTTTCATGCATTCTCTTTTTAATTCTCTCTTTTCCCCTAATATACTCTCTCTATTCCCCAAAGGACCAATGTCACTGTCTGTGGGCTATGCAACTAACCTCACACACCCACACGCACATGCTGCAATTTTAGAGCATGCTGTTAAAAAATTAAAGTCAGATTCTTGTGGGACTGACCTAGCTCAGGTCATAGTAGCTGTAAATGAAAAGTTAGCTTTCCTTTAGTTTACTGTCACTGATTAATAATTATTCTCAGTGTTTTAGCTGCCAGGTAAATTAATGTCAGTTTTTATCAACTTAATTGCCAGATTATGACATATACTTTCTGTTGAAAAAAATGACAGCTAAGAAGCTATCCTGGAACACTGCAGCAAAATAGGAACAAAAAAGATTTTTCCTAGTCCTGCAAAATTTCTACAGAATAGATACACCAATGCCCAGTTTACTTATGTCTAGGCCTTCATTTCCAATAGGAATTATCCTTTATCTTTTTTTGGTTTTCTAAAATCCAAAAAAAGGTTTCAAAAGGTTGCATATAGTTCAGTTTTACATGCAACACACTAATTAGAGATACATGAATGAAAATATCCCTGTTTGCATATTTGTTTGACTTTTTAATATTTTTTGTAGGTGATTTCACAATTGCGTGTGCTCAGCCGCTCAGTGGCAACAGGTTCCAAATTTGATCGGGAGTTGTGGTCAAATGGACTTTCACCTGTTCTCAACTTATGGAAGAAACTTAACCAGGTCAGTTCATCCTTTTAAATTATTTTTGGTTTTCTTTATTTAATATTGGTTTTAGCTCAGACTTCTTATTAAAGCAAACAGCAGGAATGTTGTAATTCTGCTTCGGTATTTTAAAAATATCTGTGATTTCTATGTATTGGAGAGTGAAGCATGCGATAATTGAAAATGTGTGAATTCCCCAGCATTTCGCAGCGCTAATATCAGAGCAAGTAGCCAAGAGATAATTGTAAATTAGTCGTCAGTGACAGTCACAGTATAATAGATCCTAGGTTGCCCAGTCAGCCAGCACTCTTGTGTGTGGTTGCTAGGAGACAGGCACCTTTTTCTTTTTTAAGTCAAACGGACATGTACCTTTATATTAAATAATTTAGCTTCCATATTCCCGTCCTCTTGCTCTGCTTCTTTTATTCACTCCAGTGCTATAAAGCACACATGCTTGCTCTCTCCTTGCACCTTTACTTTGCTCAGCCTCACAGCTTCTCATTGCTCTCTTAGTTTATTTTAACCAGAGTTGTTTTTACCTACAGAGCAACAGAGAATGTCTGAGTCATTCATTACAGCTATATCACTTAGTTCTGAATCTGCTGCTGTATGCTTTCAGTTAACTGCTTATCAGTCATGAGTTGGCCTACTGTGTTTGACCATCAGTGCATGTGTGCCTCAGAGTGTGACTTGCATTGTTAAGTTCATTATGTCTGTCAACTGCTGTAGTGTATCTTGTGAATACTACATTCAAGCACTTCCATGCACACAAACTACTTGTTCACTGTAAAAATGTTTGTCGTTGAGGGAGAAGTGAGAGAAGCTAAACAAAACTGAGAATATTCATGCGGTTATTAGATTATATTTTTGAACAGACAATGGGACTGCTGCAGTTAGGCTATCTCAGTTTTGTTTTGTCTCACTCTTCAACGTCCACATTCATGCATCTCACAGCCCTAACTGTGAGTTTGTACAATAAACGTACAGAACAGCACAGATAAGAAGTTTGCAGTCTTCATTAAAATGGCAGTATCATGTAAAATCGGCGTTGTTAAACTTTACATCATGTTATAATGTCATTCCCTCATCAAAGACATACCTGGAGTGTTGCCTTGATTCTTTCAAGCATGTTTGAGAAGTTTTTCCAAACATGCTTGAACACCTTTCCATGAAAACCATCAGCTGTGCAAAAAGCCTGGGTGGAAATAGCCCCGCCTTCGAGACGCTGCTCCTGGCTTCCAAGCTTCTGCTTCACAGAGAATCGCTCCCCTGCAACTCCTACGCTCAACTCCTTCAGACTAGCCAGCAGCAATTAGCAAACACCTGGTGGAACTGCGCACCTGCTGAGCTCATTATACGAGCTACTTCTTAATAAAAATGATTTCTAGAAAGGTGGAGTTTGAGAAAGAATAGGAGTTTTTAAAGAGACAAAGGCCTACTTTCAAATCATTAAATTACAATGTCAAATTTAGTTTACGTCATATTTGAGATATGTAGCACTTTTATAACAACTGAAGTTAACATAGTTACTTGATTGTGCTATAAAATGGCACCATGTGTCTGGAAAACACAATACTTCCCCATTAAAATAAATCTAAACATCTGAGTTTGTTGCCTTGTTTACTCACTTAATATCTTCTTAATTCTATGCATTAGATTTGTTATTTTTAAATCTTTACATCTGGTGTTTTATCAGTAATACACATACGCTTAGTCTAACTGCACTGCAGAAAAATGTTCTGTTTTTGATGTATACCATGCAGTTCTTAAAGCTGATGGTGTCTTTGTCTGCTTTCTATCAGGGTTCAACGCTGATCCATCAGAAGGTTGATCCACCTACAGAAGGCCAGAAGTCACCAATCCTATCGTTCATTGCTCTGGAGCAGTTTAATGCCATCCGCCTGGTCCAGGTGTGTGTCTGTGACAAAACTGTTTTCTCATTCTGTTTAAATGGTGTTTGCTGATTTCTGTGTATATTGTGTATGTTTGTGAAAAGGATTTTATTAAAGAGCACAGGGATTCAACATAAATGCCATTGACACAATAAGCTTTTAAATCAGTTATTGATTTGGCAAGCTTTGCCTCACATACAGTTCCTTACAAAAGCATTCATAACTCTTGAACTTTTCAACATTTTTTCTTGTTGCAGCTACACATACACAATTCATATACACTGTTTTCAATTATTTTTTAATTAAAATCTGACAAGTGTGACTTGCATTTGTATTCACCCCACTTTACTTTGATACCTCCAAATAATGCACTAAAGACAGTTGTCATCAGAAGTCACCTATTAGGTTATTTGACTTTGTGTAGCTGATTACCAATATAATTACAGGTGTTCTGTAAAAGCCACAGAGGTTTGCTGGAAAACATTAGTGAACAGAAAGTATCATGGACACCAAAGTGCAAAGTTTTTTAGAACTTTAAGCTGGTTAGGTTATAGAAACAGTAATAGTAATAGCTTAGGCATTATACAGAGCTCTCGTCAAGACATCACCTAAAAATGGCCACAAGTGAGAAGCTGCTAGGATTTCTTCCATTTACTTGGATTTCCCTGGTAGGATTTCTACTGGGCCAATCAGCGAACAGAAGCAGAAATTGTGAACAATGTCACTGACTTTATGCACCATTTTAGAATTGTAGTGTGCCTGTAGTTTTAGCAATGGCAGCTGAGGAAGTAAATGAAGCCATTCAGTCCGCATTGGCCATTCTTCCAAATATTTAATTAACACTAACATCTGTTCTCCGCACTTCTCTTTTTGCAGAAGAGAATGGTTGTTGACAGTGCACACCGTTTCCTGTAAGCTTCATAGCATCAAGCTGGCACATTACACAGACACAGTCAAACACTAGTGATTGGGTAACATTTAAAACATCAACAGAGTCTCTGCCTTCAGGAAGCAGTTATTTCTCAATAGGTGAGACCCCAGACTCTCTGTACGAAGCGAAGCACAGTACAAGAGAGCTGTTTTTTACTAAGCTACGAAAGGGACCTTCTGTGTCTTTAAAAGTCGACTCAATATATTTTTCTAATGTAAAACATTTTTCAAATTCAAGGTTAAAAATAAATCTAAATTAGTGAAAATAAAAAAGAAGTCTGCTTTGCTGTGCACAAACAGTCATTATGGACAAACCTTTTGGTGAGCATCTGTACAGTTTGTGTTAAGGACAGGATGTCCTGTATTTAAAATGTACTTCTTTTCACAGAGTATTCACCAGTCTCTCGCTGCACTGAGTAAGGTCATCAGAGGAACCCAACTTTTAACCCCTGAGGTTCAGAAACTGGCCACTGCATTGCTAAATCAAGAGGTAAGAAAAAGATTCCCACAAGGGGTTACACTGAGATACGCAGAGGTGGCATTAAGTAAGACCACCAACTATAAAATTAGTTTAGTCTTGCTGAGAAATTGTCTATTCAGGTACAGATTTTTTTTTCTTGGTGAATTATAAAATGGCAAGTAATAAGATGCTGCCTCACATTTTCCCTGAAGGTGTACCCTTTCACTTGCTGAAAAAATAAACTACTTGAATCACTGAGATTTAACATGTTTTCCACAGAAAGATTTATACATTACTTTTAAATATTTATATATTTTTGTCTTCCTCCACTGTTGTATATCATAATGCCTTCCTTTTCCTCAATTATTTTAGAGTTATTGCAAAAAACTTTGTGGAGAAATCAAGGCCATGGTAGCATACAGTACATAGTATACTGCTCTGACATGTAGATATCTTACAAACACAATCTGTATCTGTGTATATCTTAAGGCTGAATTGAGGACAAAAGGGAAAAGATGATGTAGAAGGGAACAGACGCCCAGTTCCCGTCTCATTTCTTTTGTGTTTATAATCCCCTAAGAGAAGCCTTGGGCCAAAATCCTTATTCACTACATTTCTCCTCTCTTTTTTTGTAATGATCAGCAGGTATTAAGTCCCCCCACCCCCCAACCATTTCTACTTCATCATTCTCTAGTTTACAGCTACTTCATTATCCTTTCTATTTTTCCCTATTCCAGTCTATTACCCTTCTACTGTTTTTCCTATGATTTATGTCCGTATAATCCTAAATTAGGTCATTTTTTAAAATTAGGATAAAATTGCACCACCAATAAATTAGCCATAATTTTTGCATGTGTACAAAAGAACTCAGAATAATTGTTTTAGTTTTTAAGTAATTGTTTACATCTACCAAAGTAAACAAAAGGGACATGCTATAACAATGTTCACCTCAAAATAAAGGAAGCAGATGAAAAGAAATTTCATATGAAATGTTATAGTTTTTATAGCTAATTGGGATACATACCCAGAATATGAGCAATTTAAGAATTTGTCGTTAGTGGAATATCCCTCCTGTTCCAAACAGGGTTGAAGGTCTGGAATTATTGGTCGCCACCCCATGTCTCATAGGTTTGATGCAAGTTAAATTCTATTAATATCTCATATAATGTCTGTGGTGTCACTGAAAAGGTCTCTTTATTGATATATAGCTGTTATGAATACTTCAGTTGACCTTGAAAGATAGTCACATTCATAGGTTTTTAGCATAAGACATCCCAACACATTTTTATCTAGAATAATTTAAATCTGCACTCATCTGTCAACATGATTGTTTTTGAGCTTCATTTCATAAATGACTCAAATGATTCAACACCATATTTGATTTGTTTTTACTTGGACATTGTTTCGGTTTCAAGGTTTTAAATAGTTCTAATTTTGCACAATTTTTGTTTGCACCATTCCTAATGTTTGAAATAATATCATTGATGCCACAATAAGTGTCTGAAGTTTTATCTGGCCTTATTTAGCATAATGTATGATATCTCTTTGTCATTATCAAAATAGTCGGGAAATGGTTAAGAAAACCATTTCCCGACTGAAAGTAATACAGATATGTTAATCACTGTTTTCTAATGGAGGAATAATTGAATACACAGTAAATTCTGCAGAGTTAAATCAACACTATGCCGAGTCTATTTGGTCCTTATCAGAATTGGTGTCAATTTAACTCTTTTCAGAGTTAT
>CAEFZX010004655.1:0-29761 GCA_903066825.1 Alfaro cultratus | reverse complement strand
AGAGGTGGGCAGACTGTGTGAGATTATCAACCATTTAGCATAGTTAGCTTAGCTACAGACTGTTTGCCTCCATTTCACTAACATTTAAAGAATTAAGGAAAAAAATTACCAAGGTATTTATAGATTTAACGTGTCCTTTTACCACTTAACAACAGGTGAGTCAGTCAGCAGCAGCTCTAACCCACGTCCCTCCTGACCCGTCCTCTCCTAAGTGAAATTAATCTGCAGTATGTAACTTTTATAAAATATATATATTTTTTTACATATTTGTTAAAAGTGTAATTATGTTGTGACAGTATGGTATGAGAGATAATCTGTGAAAAATCTATTTCCTCTGCTTTCTCAAAGAGCTAGAAACAACCAGTCAGTGGCAGGAGAGTTTTAGTGCTGTCAATCACAATCTCATGTTGCTGCTCATCCTCCCTCCCCCTCGCTCTGTGCGATGCTGCAGATAGCATAGCCTATTGTAAATGGGCTATGCTAGTCTAGTTAGCATAGCTACCATTTACGGCAGATAAACAGTTTTCCTGTAATGATAAGTTCTTTCTCCACCATTAGCACATTTAGCAGTTTGTGAATGAAGTTGATTGACAGCACTAAGACCCTCCTCCTGGTTCTGATTGGTTGTTTTGGCCGGAACATTGCATTACTTTAGCTAGCAATCGTAATTCAGGGACGAGGTGGAGGAGATTGATTGTTTTCACAGATTATCTGTCTCATAACAAACTGTCACAACATGGTGACAGCTTTAACAAATATGGAGAAAACATTTTTTATTAAAGTTATATACTGCATCTTAAATAAAAGGCAACTACATAGCATTTTTTGAGAAGTCTGGATTGCTTTATGTGTATTTTGCATGTTGCCTATGACTGTTGCTTGTGGGGAGACATCTCAGTAAGCTAAAACTAATAAAAAAAATTAAGCAACCTACTTACAAACTGTATGTGGACTGAAGCATGTAAAAATCATGAGCAGTAAATATTGTCTTAGTATCAGTATTGGACCAAAGAAAGCAAGGCAGTTGCAAGCCTTTAAAATTGTGACGCTTTTGATGGGTCAGATAGACTAAAAAAATTCTAACAGCAGCTGCGAATTAAATGATTTTGTCAGGGGGCCCAAGATTCCTGGTAGTGCCACAGATCCTTCGTTTATTACTGCTCTGAGGCTCATTTTAGAGCAAGTTGTTTTGCTGCGGTCTTTTTAAATGTGAATGAGACATTTCATGCTCTGCCCCCCTCCATGTCACACAGTGTTCCACTTCACCCTGTTCGGCCATTTCTTTAGTTTGATAGCAAAGATACAATTATCTACTGGCAGAGAAACTTTGTATTCCCAAGTTTATAAAAGATGTGATCAACAGAAGGCTTGTCCATCCAACCTTACATGTTGGAGCCAGTCTGACCCAGACTCTGGTTCCAACAGAGCAGAAAAATTAAGACGATAAACCGGCAGAACCACACACTCAAATGAATGCATCACATTTACTGTACCACCCATATTAACTACCTATAATATGGAGCGTAGTTTAGCTATAGTGTCCATGCATGTGTGTCAGATACATATCAAAATATTAATGCTATACAATATGAATGAAGTAAACAAAGTCTTGACACAATTAAGGAGTTAGCGTCAAGACAGATGGATATAAAACGCCGGACAGAAAAAAAGGACCTGTTTGTACTTTAATCTTTATTATGAGAAGTAGTGATATTAATACTAGTCATAAATATAAAAGAGTGTCTGTGCATGAGTGAATGCTTGAGCAACAGCTACCTTGTATCTAAATGTACACACAAACAGTACAATGCAGCTTGTGCCTGCGGTCATCTCTATTGACAGCAGACAGTTTTAATCTGGCACTAAGTGTAGATTTCACTGCTGCCATGTCACTGACATCCTGCCTGTCAGGCTCTTCTTTCTTTCTGCAGCTCACTCAGAGACAACAGAAGTATTTATTTTCAAAACTAACAAACTCACTCACAGAAGCAGGCCTGGGGAAAATATTTTAGTGGTTGAGTGATTTTATGAGTGCCGTAGGGTTTTTGTTTGGATGCTTTTGAAGAATTAAACTAAATGTACTTGTCTGGTTTTAGAAATTCAGTATGAATGTTGTGTCACCCTAATTATACAATGCAAAAGCATAAAAATGCCTTTTTACTAAATGTACATGACGCTCAGGTGGTTACTTTATTTACTCAAAGTAAAATATATACAAACTAATAACTGGGAATGACAGCAACAACAAGCCTTGATAGATGGAAACATGGATCCACTTACTATTTGTCATAAATGGATCAATATTAATTTCAAGTATGTTACCAGCTTAATCTTATTTTTTTTCGGCAGAGTTAACACAAAAAAATAAGACATGTAATAATGACATTATGAGATAATGAATGAAAGAATAACAACAAGGCAGAATATTGAAGTGGAGTTCTGTTAAAAAGTTGAAAGTAGTAAATATTTCTCCTGCAGAATATGACAGTGTCTTCATCTTGAAACAGAAACTTGTTTCACAACAAAAATGTAGTTGAACCTCAGTTGAGACAAAAGAGGAAATTGTGCTAAAATTGAATGAAAGTGAAAATGCTAAATCGGGTTACATACATTCTAGCGCCAATATTTTCAGATTATATAATATTATGCAATACACTGTCTATAAAATAAAACACATTATAGTTTGTGGTTCTGACCTAAGATGTTGGAAAAAAAAGCCTTTTCCAAGGCACTTTGCATGTTAACAAGAAATATAATTTAACCTTTTAAACAAGCTGTTCTTCATCCAGTTTATTCCTGACTGAATAACATTAGATCCTGCAGCTAAATAATGATTAGCTGGCGTTGAGCTACGACCTACAGTTTGGAAAATCTCTCAACGTGGACAAAAGACAGGACTTGAAAAACCATTATGGGTACCTGAAGGCTTTATAATTATATATAATCTGTCATTCTGGACAGATGTCATGTCTGAATAATGAATGGTGTTATCGTCTCACCCCTGGCGTGATACCAGCGTCATTCATAACATGAAAATGAATGCCTGCTATGCTTTTATCACATAATTGCTCAAAACCAGTTGTTTAGATCGTATTTACAGATTTGTTTAAGATATGAAGTAAGAATTGGCATAGCAATTTGTTTTTGGAAAACAAAATATCTACAGATTTGTGTTATGACTCTTTTCATGTTCTGCAAAAACGTCAACTACAATACAGTACTGCAGCTGTGATAAAAATGTATGCTTCTCAATTCTTTTAATCTATACACAGAGGTTGTAAAGTGCTTTGTGTATTTTTTTTGTTTCCATGTTTGTCCCTTTTCATGGTGTTCTGTTTATGACAGTGCAAGTTATTGAAGATATTATACTTCATATTTTTGTCCTGCTTCATATTTTTGCATTTATTTGTTTTGCAATATTTCTGGATTTTTTTTTATTTGCTATGACTTGAGGTTCAACTTTTAATTGACCACTCTTTAAGGGCAGTCTTAAAACACCAGTCACAAAGATCAATAACAAGTTAGATGTGCAAAGAGCATTGCAGAACAAGTTTTAGAAAGCTCCCGGTTTGTAATAAAAAAGAGAAACTGGGAAGAAAAAAGAGCTAATCCATGAACAACCACTGCTGAGACGGCACGCTGAGCCTCAGGTATTTTATGCGCTTCACAACTTCAAATTAAGAAGCAATTATATTCTCTCCTGGGTCATTACTAAGCCTTCTAAGGTAATGGAGCCGCACCTTTAAGTTTAATTGCAGGGATTACAACTGAAAAGGCACAATTTCTTTAACCAGCACTGTCAGAAACAAAAACCTTCACAGGAAGAAAGAAAAGTTTAACACCTCATTTACTAATGCTGAGAAAGCCCCAAGTGAAAAGAAAATATTCAAAATCTCTCTTTGTGATAACGCTTGCCTTTTAATCGTTTAATCCCTCTCCGACTTTTCTTTCCCCTTTCAAATTGGGCAACACTCCCTGACTGTCACTTGAAAATCTCTAAAATTAACAATCAACAGCTGCTAATTTACAGTTTTTAAACTGCTTTTTCTGCCTACAGCTATTTTTAGTGTTGCGCAAGAGACCTAATCTAACTTTTAAAATCACCAGTTTGAAACTTAATGCCAACAGAGGTTAGGCGCCAGCAATACATTTCTAATAGCCAGTCAGTGCTTGGTGGAAGCACCAAGTTGAAGCAAAAGAACGCAAGGATAGGAAAGAAGAGAGGTGAGAGCTGAAGAGTACAGGGCAGAGGAACATCCTCTTTCCATTAAGCAGCATTAGCCCTGACCTTGTTAAAAGAGAAACATTCCCTCATGTCACCACAGTGTCTGCAGGGGGTGGAGAGTCAACCTAACCCAATTATCAGCCTTTTCTCTTATTATACCCTGTCATGTACACTTTCTTGTGACTAGCACTTGTCTATGATTAATATTTCTTTCCGAAAAATCTCCATTAACTGGGAATGATTGTAAAATATATGCTTGCAGGAGGGATCACAAAGGTGGGAATCTTTTAACAGAGTCAAGCAGAGTTCACTGTCGTTAATCATAAATTTATGAGTCGCTTTGGAGCCTGTGCTTCACAATACTGTCAATAACAACTGACAAGAAATAAAAATCTGTAAAAAAAAAAAAAGTTATGTCATGACATGGAAACTGATTTATATTTGTTTTCTTTGATGAAAAGCCAAAGACGCTTTTATTGCGTTGCATGATCGTTAAACATGTAATAAGTAACATGTTCTGAGGTGCTCAAAAGGGTAGGTATCAGTGTAATGTAGGATTTTGGAGCCATGCATGGGTCAGCATGTTCCAGGACCCTTAAATCACCTGAGTGGTGGTGTAATTACAGCTCTCCAGGACGCCACTCAACCCTCTAATACCCAGGGGGCTCTGAAGCGGCGCCACTTATTGCGCAACTATTCAGAGAGGGAAACACTGTGAAAAGAGGGGGAGGGGAGCTGGGATGGCCCGGAGGAAATTCAAGGTTAATCCCTCAAATGTCGCCTGACAAGCAATATTGCTGAGTGGGAATGCTTGCAAGTAGGTGTGGGGATTGGAGTTCCATCTTTTTTCCCTTCCCTTGAAACCAGGGAAAAACATGTTGCTTACACTTTTGCCGGGATCTCACCAAAAGTTTAAACACAAATGAGCCTTAATATGTTTTAGCACTTATGAACAACACTAATTCTCATAGTTTGATTTTTTTTTTTCTTTTTGGATTGCTTGCTCATTACCTAACTCCGACCCTATAGATTATTCAGGGACGCACAGATGAAAATAAATGATCCTTGATGCTCCTCCAATTGCTTAAGCTGAAGTTTTCCCTCTATTTATAGATTTGACTTCTTCTTTCTTCTTTCATTCATATTTTAAGGACAAACAACCCAATGTGCTATATTCTCCAGATAATTGGACGTGCCACAGTATTAGTCACATCAGTCAAAAAATTAGTTTTTTCAAATGTTACCTGCTTTTCAACAAGCTCACGGAAATTTTAAGGCAGCACAGTATATTTTTCGCTCTGCTTCACTGGGAATAACACATTCTTGCTTGACAGCTCACTGTCAAATGTATAGGTGAGCAAATACGCACTAATTAATTGATTCCTGTGCTTCACTTATTTATCATCCTTTTCACCCATCAGTTGTCTCAGGTTTGACGGAGTTCACGGTGGTTTGTCGGGGTAATTACCTGTAGACATGGCACAGAACAAAGCAACCAGGGAGGGTCCCTAAATATCCCGTCTAGACTTGGTGTCTCGCTCCCTCCCTGCGTGTCCCTCCATTTATTGTGAGGTCTGTCGTCTGACCTGACGAGGAGTCGACCTCTAGCTTTAAAGAGGACCCAGAGCACCAATTGTCTCCAGCTCATTACTTGCCGTTTATCCTTTAATCTTACCCTAAAAACACTGTTTTGTTTCCAAAAAAGCAATTTTTTTCTCTAAACCACAACCAGAGTTCAACGCCTCAAAAGTTAAAGCACGATATATCCAAAGTTTCCGACTGGGAGACAAACAACAGGGCAGGGAGGAGGTTGTGGGGGCAGGAGGGTAGAGAGACAGTTAGTCTCACCCTCTCTAATTGCCCAACTTTGAAGTGGTGAAGATTGTGCTTGTAATCAGCTTAATTGATTGTAACAAGGCAGTAGGACCAGAGAGCAAGATAGAGACAGAGCACTGTGGGCTGGTTTTAGAGAACCACTTGAGTTGGGGTTGAGCACTAATTCACCATAATGACAGCAATTACTCCAAACACAAACAATGTTAAGAGTTCTCCAAACTCTGAGACAAACTGCAAGATACATTCAGTGTAGTAAAACACAGCCACAAGGAAATTAAAATAAGATTCAACTGATACTTTTCAGTCATTAGTAGTATATTAAGGAGCAAAATTACACTTCACACCTAGATTCATTGACAATGAACCAAACACTTAATTTTTCTCAAAACAATCAGAGCAAAATGTTATTTTGATTTTCAGATTTTATCCAGTACTAAATAACTTACATCTAGTGTACAAAATATTACTTTTTATTCTTACTAATACTATTTTCTCTCTGTTTCGTTATAGTTTCCCCCTTTATGCTTTACTTGGTCTCTCCTCTCTATAGTTTCCTCATCTGGAGTTGATCATCCCACTTCCTGGCTTCTATTACAGTCAGCAATTATCTTAAAATCAGCAGGCAGCTCATCTTAAAAAGCTTAAAGACGACCGAAAGGGAATAACAACAAAGTACAATTAGAGAACAATTTAACAAAGCTGTTAAGGTTATAAATAGTTGTTGTATTACTATTAATCTGACCTGTAATATTTCAATTCAGTGAAAAGCTTTTTCAACTCGTTAAAATCATTACAAATTTTAACTGACAAAAGTTCATGGCTGTTTTTGCTTCAAAAATTGAAGTGCAAGAAAATAGTTGATTTTCATCCTGGTCAAAAATGAAAAACATCAAGTCACATATTTAGCTTTTATGTTAATATTTGACAGTTTTAAAAAGATCTTAAAAGCATTGTCAAATATCAAAGGAAACAAGAGTATCAGTAATTTTTTATTTTACCAGGTATTCTGTCATGTTAAAATAGTAATGTTACATGAGGAAATGAAGAGGATTCTGTGAGATGTGAAGTGTTTGAAATATGTGGAATATAAAAGGCAGATACACAAATAATGACTCTTATTGCTCCACTTGAGCGATGGCATCACCAACTTACCATTATAATGTGTACTATGGAAGGTGAACCCTTTTCTAAGCTGCATCTGTCAGTTTATAAATCAGTATAAGACAATTTTTGCTATATTTTCATAATTACTGAAGAAATGTTTCATGGCTGAAGTCAAGTTTGCTTTTCTGTCTCAGGACACTTCACCACTACCCTTCCAGTGTGTGTTAATGAGAAGATAAAATGTGCTTGATGAACCACACTAGGGCAGCACAATATATTGCAAGTGTATAATCGTCTCAGTCTTTCAGAAAGTTTACAAAAGAAGCAAAGGGGAACTTAACTTCTGGCTTTAGGTGCTTGGAAGAAGAGCTGTAGTTGAAGAGCTGAAACAGTTTCCTTTCAAACTGTTTCAGACTAAACAGTGTTTTTTATTTTTTGGGCCACTATAGATGCGACAAAATTTTAAAGCTTTACAAAACATTAAAGTGGCAGATTGATTTAATCACACTTCTACAGAGCATGCAGAAATATTTACGCACAGCAGATGTTAAGCTTACTCCATCTTTTTTCCATTTACTTATGTTTTGGATGTAAGCATATGGACTGAATCATGATTACTACCTTATTTCCAACCAGTTCAGCAGCCAGTCTCTTTGCTCCATTTCAAAGGATGTCAGAAACCTTTGACCCTATGGGTGAAGACAGGGTCATCACACTCATCTGAACACCCACTTTTCTCTACAGGGTCAGAACAAAGATCAGTTGAACTGTTTGTGTTCTTTCCACTGTCTATCAGGACTCTGTCCTTGATCTCAGAGTAACTGGAGTCTCCAGCTTGTTAAACAGCAGTGAGCCTGACTCAGAAGTCTACTGCAAAGCAAGGACACACATGCACACACAAACGCAGGAAAGGTTTTATCAGATCACATCTCGAGACATTGGGGTGTCAGGTCATGTGCTTGTTTTTACCTCGGTTTAATTGGCCATCAAGATTGTTGGACAATCTGTCAGCCAGCTACGTGTTCAAGGACCTAAACTCTGAAAAAGTCAGTGAATCTGACTAAAAGAACACTCAGTGTCTTTCTCAGATATTTAATCATATTACTCAGTTTACTTTGCACTAGTCTACTAAGAGTCAGAAAGCCATCAAGCGTTTTCCAAATAGTTAACCTTTAAAATAGTTATGAGTGACTTTGATGTTTCCTTTTCCTTATTGTGGTGCAGTGACTGATTTGTTTACCAAGTGCTTTGTTCTTTATGACTCAATGAAAGAATCACTGACCAGATTCTAAAGGCCAAACTGCATCAACTTGAAAATAAACTGAAAGGTTAAACCCCACAATATCTCAAAGCTCAGGGAGTAGTAAAGCATTTTTAGTTTTAATGGTACAATGGTAAAAATTTATTTCGTAGACCTTCTTTGGGTTCAATGTGTGGGTGTGTTGAATGATTAGCATGTAAAAACTCCCATTTGGAGCTTTTTCTCAGCTTACAAGGTCTTATAAACATTTTAAACTGTTACTATTTCAAAAAGGGTTTATACTTTTGAGACTATTGAATGGATTTATATTTAAATGCTTCTGTGAGATATGTTCACTCATTTCTTGTAAGACTTGACTGATTACAAGTCCAGTTTGTGATGCTGGCAGAGACTTTCCAAACTTCCAGTGTTAAAAAAACATCTTAAGAAATTAGCTCATTTTTAAAACTGCTTGATTCACAATTATTTCGTTTTTGTCAACAGCTCGAACACAGCCAGTTCATTAATACTTTAAAATCCCAGTGACTAAAATTAGACTTTATTATTTTTCCCTTGAGATTATTTTCAATATGCTATGCTTTAGTGATTGATGTTAAGTGCTTTGTTCAGGACAATAAAAAACAGGCGAAAATCATCCTAAAGGCTGCTTCTGAGTCTGGATGTGAGCTCTTTGATCATGGCAACATTCAGTAGGAGATAATAAGATTTATGCAAAGCGATTACAAAATGTCCATAAAATAGATAAATGTTCCAGTGAGAGAAAAGAAAAGGAGCAGGCTGTCTTAAAGAGAAAAAACAATAAGCTTATGGTTGTGAGGCATGTTTTAGGACAGCTGATTTAATATTTGCTAACTGCAGGAAAAAGAAAACCTCACCTGAATTTTTCAAAGGAAACAAATTATAACTCTAATAGACTAATTGAGATGGAAAAGTCTTGATAAACTTGATCCAGCCCTCAGTCTTAAGCAACATACAAGGACTTGATTGCAATTAAATTATTAATTTTTTTTAAATACATTAAAATAAGTTAATAAGGACAAACTTTGAGACAACTTTAGGTCTCAAATGTTTTTTTTTTGTTTTTGTTTTTTTTAGATAATGATGCATGGTGGTGATGATAGCAGTTTGAGTAAAACAAAAATATGAATGGGTGTTCTCAAAAAAGTTAAACTTACAGATAATCCTTGAAAATTTAATCCTATAATTGTAGGATCAAGTTGAAATTAATGTGTTGACATTTAGAAATTAACAACATTATCACAGACTTTTTTACAGTCACTAAAATACACTAGGGTTGCTGTAAGCCTAACTGGTCTTTGTCCCACTTCACTTCTTCGGTGTAAGCTCATCGTGCTTCAATGTATCCCAAAGGCTGCCTGCAGCTCAGTCATAATAGCTGGGAAAGCTGTGGCTTTTTCCGCTATAAAATGTTATTTGCTCTGATGGGATGAGAATTTTCTCTTGAGCAGATTTGTTGTTGTGGTTCCAGTTTGTTGTGTGGAAGGTGGATTTCCCCAATCTCTGGAACACTTCCCAGAAGACAGTGCACACTCTCACAATCACATGTGGGACAAACACACACGCGGAGAGAAAAGCATGCACAGATGCCCCTCCAGCACCACTTTAAAACAATTTCACCATTTCACTGCCTCTCCATAATAACAAGGCTCCTTTTGATTTAGAGGTCGGTCTTGTCATAAATCCTACCTGTCAAAGATGATTAAGATATAGTTTGTTACAGAGAATCTGCATGGTTGTGCAAGGACCAGATGGCCTCTGGTCAGACTCATACTCTGTATATGGGTTAAGAGTTTGATATGAAACCTAAAGTCACAAGGTTGTGATGCATGTTGACTCATAAGAGAAGATCCTTCATGTTTCTGATCTTTTTACCACATTATGAATTTTTTCCAAGTGACTGAACTCCTCAGTTGACATCGCTGAATCATAATTAAAATAAATTCAGAACTCTACAAAATGATCCAGTTAAAAGAAATGCTTAATTATATAAATTATATCTCACGCATATACATTTGTAAGATATGAAGGTTAAGCAGAGGCGGTTAAGATCCAACATGGCCAAAGTACAAAGGTATTTATGTTATTTGTGGTCATTTTTAGCACTTTTTTCAATATTAAAATTCACATAACTTCACAAATAACAAAAACAATGCATATGGAAATAATTCAGAACTAAATAATAATATCTGAATCAATGTCAAGAACACAAGACATAGACAAAAAAGTGAGAGTAAAAGCTAAAGTTTTCATACCTTCACATTTTGTAACATACAGCATTATCAAAATCAAAAAAGCCCCATTTTCCCTGCATACATTTTCCAAAAAGCATCATTGAGGAATTCTATTTAGGTAAGTCTATAGACAAACTCATGAAAGAAAATAGACAATAATAATCAGACTTTTCTGCAAAACAAGGTCTAATAAAGCTGTGAATGTGAACAATGGAAATTGGTGGAAAAAATTACAACCATAGTGCTGTTCAAGAAAGAAGAAGAAGTAACTGATGGATCAGTTTCAAAGTTTTTTCAGCAGTGGGAGCCAGTAGTATTGTCCTAAGATGATGGTAACAGGAAAGAAGCTAACAAAATGAAAGCACAACTAATAGCAATGACCTTCTGTGGAGCATTAACTTCAATGTCTGCAGCAAAATCTGTTCGGATTTATACTGATAGCTGGGAGTGGTGTGATTGTGATGTGACAAGCTTCAGTGACACAGACTTCTTTCATAATTTCATAATCAGAATTTTCAGCCATCGTTTAAGTCCAGATTTACTGCGTCTGGATTTTTCTGATGCAGAATTATGACATAAAAGTTGGATCAAATGTGACATGGCTGTTTAAATGTCACATTTTCAGTCTGTTCAGACTGCAGACAGATTGAAAACCATTGGATATATATCTAAATTAGTACCACATATTGAAATGGCAGATTGGATTATTTTGGGGGGGATAAAGATCAGAATTGGGTCATTCAGACTGCTGTGGAAAAGTTGGATATAGGTTGCACATGGGTCACATTTGCCTGCTCTGTAGACGAAGCCTTAAATCAACTGAACAAATGCTGGATGTCTGGTGGGGAGTCACTGGAGTAGATGACTGGAAACACAAGACAGGATTTAAGTCAGGCAAATTCTTATCACTTCTCATAAGTAAAAAATGTAGATAAGACACTAGTCACATTACCTAAACTTGACTCTAACTGGGGAATTATCAAAAAGAAAAATGACTGGAACTCTGATAAGCAAAGATAACATAAGTTTGTCTTATTGCTGTGTAAAACGGTGATAATGTAAAAAAGAAAGTAACAAAAAATCTAGCAAGTGCTCTAAATTAGAGAACCTCTCAGAGAGAGATTGTGGTGTTCCTGGAAAACAGTTGATCAAGGCCATTTAGATTACAAGAAAGTCTGCTCCTTATAAAAAATATGGTAACATTTAGTGGAAGTTTAGGCTTTTTCATGTCATATTTTGCTAATCATCTATAACCCAATAAAGGGAGAACAACCCTATAACAAAATTGTTCCTGTTTTAAAAGACATTATATGTAGTTTTACTAACCGCAATACTACATTTATGCAAACGTCTGTAGGTAAACCCATGTGTAGGTGTTTTACAATCCTCTATTCAACTCCTATAATGACCCACAGTCAACTGCTAATTTTCTCAGGAATCCTCCCCTGCAGACTCGCAGTCATCAGCTGACTGTCCTGTAACATATCCCAGGACTGAGTCAAGCAACAGATTACCTCCTCCTCTTGTCATTAGCAAAGTGGGCATCAATCTTTCACTTTACAGGAGGCCTCATTCTCTGGCTTCTGAATAGATCTGTCTACTGTGTTAACAGCTAATTGGCTCTGGCGCCAATGTAGCATTCAAGGTAGTCATTTAGGTGCATTACAGGCGGAGGCTCTGAGGGCTTCCCATGCCTGGCAGGGGAGAGGCGGGGCGGGTGACAGCTTTGAGGTAATTTGGATCAAAGTGAATACAGCGTGATTAGCTTGCGTGTGGATGTGTCGGTTGTTTACAACATGTCCCACTGGTTTGACGAGTTACTTTATATGACGGAAGGGTTACTAACTCTGAACACTGTGCCATTTGTTTTTCTGTTGCATTGTATAATGGTGAGCGATTAACTTTAAAAACAGGCCAGAGCTTTTATTTTAGATACCCAAGAAACAGCTCTAGCTGACCTAACAGCATTTTTATTTAACCTTTTTATTTCTTGGATCTGTTTTCATTAAGGAGTTGTTTTGAAACAGTGCTTGTTGAGGTATTTGTTTAGTATTTGAACAATGCAGTTAGAGTGATGTTAGGTTTGATTTGCCTCAGAAGTTGACGTTGTGATCTGTGAATGACGTGAAACCTGAGATCAATGCTTAGAGTTGAACCTTGGAAAACTGGTCCAGTTACAAAATTGCTATGATATCAACTAAAATTAGCATCACAAGCCAACAACAAAGTAGTTCTTCCAATTTTATATTTGAATATTCACATATAAAGGTTGTTCTGTACTAAGAGTGTCACTAATTTAATGTGAAAAAAACACATAAAAAAAATACACTACTCAAAGGACACTATAAAAACGGAGCACTAATTGACCTAGTGATATTATTAAAAAAAAAAAAAAGAAACTGACAAAATAGAAATTTAGAGGCTTATTTCAAAGCTCAATCTGTCATCATCTGTTGGTGATGTATCAATGATTTTATGTTCACCACAACTAACCTTTACTGGGCTGAACTGGAAGTCTCCATTCTAATTCTTTCTCTGCATCTGTTGCCACTTTTTTAATCTCCAAAATGACACTTCCTGTATTTATGTTTTTGCAGATGACAGTTTTGGACAGAACTGACCTCCCCTTGACTGTGTAGTTATGTTAAATTTCCTGAAATTTAATGAGAATAATACTGAGGTCATCCATTTGGGCCCAGTACACCAGCAGCCTTATGTCCATATGAGAAAACCATTATCACAAATATGTATGTGAGAAAGCATTCTTTACTTAAACTCAATTGTCAGATAAATCCAGAAGTAAAATTCAGCCTATTTAAATCTGTTGTCCAAGATGAAGCTGATACTGTCTAAACAAAAATGTAAACCATTAACCTTTGCATTATAACACTGAATCTACAGTACTGTTATGACCCTCTTTATGAAACAAGTGAGTCTTTCGATTCTAGTTTGAAACTTATACAAAATGCTTTATTTTTTACTTGTAGAATTAAACAAGGGTGCATTTAGGCAGTTTTGGCATCCTGTCCACAGCTCAAAATTTATGTCTGGATAAATTTTATAACTAATTTGCTAATTTTCTCAATAGTTGAGCAGTATTTCATCTGTCAGAACTGATGTCCTGCCTATGTAATGTCTCGTCAACCAGATGTGTTACATATTAATGTTTTGCAAGAGAACTTTCACTTATTGTTGCTAAGAACAGTCTTTAACAATCAGGTTTGATGCAGTATAAAATGCGTCAAACTTGACGCATTTTATACATCACAGCTTGTTGTAACACAGCAGTTACAACAAGCTTGTATATTAATTTGTCATGATTTCTTTACACCTTGTATTTGTACCTCTTCTTCTGTGGTGTTGAGCTCGGTTTTAAAGTGCTTAATAAATAAGGCATTTGGGAGTGTGACTGGATGAATTGGACTCTAGTATAAAGCACTTTGAGTTGGTAATATAACTAGAAAAGTGTCATATAAATGCAGAGCATTTATATTTATCAAATGTATCAATACAAAAATACTGTAAAAAATAAATTGTATTGTCCACACATTACTTTTGAAGCTTTTCCTTTTGTGGTTTCAAGATCATCAAAGACAATAAAAAAAAATTATGAGTGAGATGTCCTGACTCATTGCTTTTAATGAGAATTTAAGTGTGGCCCAGCCTGCTGATTATCCCTGCCAAACATTCTGCCACTTCAAAGCTTATGCTGTAATTACAACGCTCTGAGGTGTGCCCGACCCACGCAACCAGAGGCTTCTCGAGACTCCCTCCTTGTCACACATGCACGCACGACGCACAGATATCTGCACAGTTCACACGCAGGCAAACATGCTCAGACAAATTGCTTTTGCTATTACCAGGCTTAAATTATATCATGGAAAAAAGGAAGTGGGATGTGTGGGTAATTTTGCTTACGCCCAGGAGGGGACCCCTCTCATCTCGACCCCACCTCCTTCTTCCTTCCTTCCGCTACCTCTTTCTGTTTCCCCTGCAATTGTCTTTTTAGAGTAATTATATTGTTTTCTTGCTCATTTTTTAAAATGTAAAATTGATGACTGAAGTTTTATTTTAACAATATTTGTCCTTTTACAGATTTTGTTTTCAATCCGTTTAGGTGAAACTTACAAGTTTCAAGATAATCAAACTAATTTTCTATCAGGCAAAGATAACTTAGGAAAGTACAAAACTGTAAAATTACATTTCATTTAATAAGGGATTATATGATAATGAACAAAGGCCTTAGCGACAAAGGTAATTACGCACATCTTTAAATCGCGGATTACGAGTGATTAAAGGATCAAACTAAAGGACAATGAAGTTCTGGTTTACTCACGGTACATTAATGGAAAGCTTAGTTCCAGGTGTGGCCACACCAAAACCTGACTACTAGAACTGTAAAATCAAGAACCCATTTTTAAAAAAAAAACTTTTTTTGACAACTCAATGAACTGTCATATATCTCAAAAAACAATACATCATGTCTTTAAAAAAATTAAAGAACATATTAAAAAGGCTATGGCATTGTCCACGCTGATTAAAAATATTCAAAGGTTTTAGAACTCCAGACAACCACAGAAAAAACCTTTAGAACAGAGTACCGAGACCAGCTGATCTCCCAAATTACTTCAAGTGCACATCAACAACTCATTTAGCAGGTCATAAGATAACTCAAAATTACATCTAAAGAACCTTATACCTCACTTGTCTGAGTTAAGTCTTCACCAAGCAACAGTAAGAAAAATACTGGGCAGAAATTACAGTAATGGGAGAGTTCCAAGGTCAAAAAACACTGCTGACCAAAATAAAAATGCAAAAATCAATCAAACTTTTGCCAAACAGAAAAACATCCTGATGATCCCTAAAACCTTTAGAAAAGTATTTTTTTGATTGACAAGATGAAATAGTGTAAAAGTTTGTAAGGTGTGAAACACATTATATGTGGCATTAAACATACATGTGATAGTATGTTGGGATGGGGCTGCTTTCCTACTGCAAAACTAGGATGATTTATTGTATTTATGGAACCACGATTTCTCCTCTCTACCAAACAGTCCTTAGGAAAAATGTCTGCCCACCAGTTTTTGACTTTAAGCTTGAGTGCACTTGGGTTACACAGCAGGACAATGATTCAAAGCACATGGGTAACTACTTTTGAAGAGCTTAAAAATAGCTCTTTTTTTAAATCATGGTGCCCAAACTTCCTGACACACCTGGTGGCAGCCATACAATCATTGACCTAAAATAACTCAACATGCTGATAAAGATGGTTGGCTCAGCTCTGAGTTCTGTTCTGGAGCCTCTTAAAAAGATCACCTCTTTACAGCCAACTCTGACTATCCTGAACAACAGTGACTTCAGTCAGAAGCTTCCACAGAACTACTGTGATACAGGCCACTTCAAGAGATTCTTCTTGCCAATGGTCATTAACATCTACAAGGAATCTTTGGTACAATTTGTATAATACGAGTTACAACAACATATCCCTGTGGGGTTAAAAAAGTTTTTAAAAATGTTATTCAGTTAAATCAGATCGAGATGCAATGGAATGACCCATTCATGGTAAAACTCCTCTATTGTGGCTGATTGAAAATAATTGCTTCACATCGATGTAAATGCAGTTATCTCAAATACTTGATACACACAAGCGTGACAAAAAGAAGAAATCTTTAGGAAGAAAAAATATTTTTCCACGTCACTGCATGAGAGGTTTCTTTTTACTTCCTTTAGTTAAGAGCCACATACTTCACAGATGACATGACAGTACAGCCTGTAAGTTATGCTAGTGCAACATGAGCTACGCCTTAACATTAAAACTATTATACAAGTTAATTTTGCCTATCATGAACAGATTTCTGCCTGTTTCTTTTTTTTTTTGCTTGGTTCAACATACTGTTTATAAAGAAACATTTATTGATTTGATATTAGACCAAACATGACAAAAGTATTTGGAAATAATTAGGATTAACTGCAAAACGAAGGACAAAAAGACAAATAGGGGCTCAGGAAATGAAAGGCAGACTGTGACAAACAGGAGTAATGGAATTATGAAGTAAAAAAATGAAGATGAACAACCTGCATGAGGGTGAGAACAGAACGAAAGAAGAGCTTCAGGAATGAACATACAGAGCAGTGATTTAATGATGCATAACTAAAATAAAGGCATCAGAGATAAAAGGCTGCAAGGACAAAGTCAGGAGGTAGAAACGCAAGAAATGTGCCAAAATGATAGTCAGCCAAGACTGGCAAGGTGCCTGCAGGGTTACAGGCACAACCACAGACCGAGAGAGAGAGAGAAAGAGAAAGACAGAGAGGTGGTTGGGTGGAGGAGGCAGAAGGAGGTGGGGATCCTGAACTGAGCTGTAAAAAAAATAAGGCAACAGTTTGTCCCCTGAGGAGTTGGTCCTTTCATCTGGCCGCTCACTGGCGCCTCCACAAATCTCTGATTGTCTGTGAAATAACCCCACTTTAATAAGGCAGCAGTAGCAGCCTCCTGGGAACCAAGAGCCTGCTTCGCATAGACAAACCAATCTGGATCTGCTGGTTTCATCTAAGGACACAAAGGACTTTTCATCATGTTGTTGATTCATTTAGTTTTAGGGACGTTTTAGTGGTTAAAAAAAAAATTAACTTTGAAAAGGAATCCAATTAATCTTGTACAATTTTAGGGTTGCGTGAATTCTCATATTTAGACAGTGTATGAAAAGAGCCTCTTTGTTAAACACAAGAAGTAAAGCAACAGATAAGTCATTATTTAGGCACCCATGACTAGAGGGGAAAGATTTTAAAATATGGGAAAATGACAAGAGTATAGCGCTCTATTAGGAGCTAGGAAACCTTCTTTTGAATACTTCCATGTAAAAGTTATCTCATAATAAATAAAAATTACGTACTTTATATTGGCACTGTGAATAATTGAATCATAGAACAAGAAGATGGATGAGTCAGTAAAAGGCAAACAGAGATACCATCCAAGATGTCCTGCCAAGGCTTAGAGACAAGCAGCCTTTTAAGAACTGGTTCTGTTTTATTTGGGTGTGAAACCCCTCCATAAAAGCCTGACAATCTGTACATACCAGCACTGTAGCTCACAATGGAAAGTCCCATTAAAGAGGAGACCAAACAGATGAGAGAGCAGGGGAGATAAAGAAGAAAGGGATCTGTGTTTCATCCCGGGTATAATTCTCTATAATTATCCGCATGGGGCCCGTGTTTACACATGCAGTCTCATGAGGTTAGAGTTAGAGCTAATCCATTACTGGTGCTTAACATGTGATAATGCTGTTGCATGGCTATTATTTTTACAGCCTATTTCCTTGAATCCACTTCTTAAGTCAGCAAAGCAATATGGAACTGTGCTTACAGAGTTCCCAAAGAAGCAGAACTGATTCACTCTGACTAAAACTAAAGTCTAGAAATCTTTCACTTCCCAGCATTTCAGAGGGAAAAATGGTAAGAAATTAGTTTTGTCTTGGCACACACAAATAATATATTTCTGGGTTAATTCACAAGGTTTCACTTTTTGAGTGTTTTTTTGCAACTGGCAATTTTTTCGGATGAATATTCGTTTGGTGGGATAAAGGTGTGAAAGCCTTTCGGTCAGCTGATCGATGGCAAATAAAAGTACTGCACTTTATCTGGACAATCATCAATACCCTATAATTTAAGTCTGTCAAATGGCATGATGCATAATCTGACTGTAACTTTTAAAACCTTGGGTTACCGTGTTTCTATCGATGACCAACTCATGCCTCATAAGTTACATTGAAACTTCACTTGGAGCAAAGAACACGGCCAACATTTGTTGTCCAAATTTAATTGTCAGCATCTTTTTTAGACCTTTTGCCAAAACTAAAAATATTAATTTTAACTTGAAATGCTTCCTCACATTATATATATAATGTGGACATAATGAAGTGAATAGGGGTGGGTAGAGAATCCAAAATTTGTACTCAAGTAAGAGTCACATTACTTCAACATATTTTTATTCAAGTAAAAAGTAGCCATCCAACAAATTACTCAAGAGTATAAAAGTATTTCTTAAAAAGTCTATTCAAGTACTGAGTAACTGATCAAATTATCAGTCATTAAATAGTAATAAAAAACAAGTCAGACAAAAAACAAAATAAAATCCAAATCAGTTTCTTTCAATATAAAAATTATAAAACTTTAACAAAAACTGCAGTGTGTATCTTTGTTTGATTAATTGTTGATTAAAACATGTTTGTTTTTCATTCAGTGGGTAGAGAATCCATAAATTTCCTCAAGTGTAACAATCAAAGCACATTTTTAAAAAAGTTACTCAAGTAAATGTAATTGAGTAAAGGTAACTAATTACTACCCAACTCTGGAAGTGAATAAAATCTTTAAAAAGCAATTTCCCGGGTTGTGCTTCATAAAAAAACAACAAGAATAATTTCCCACGGTTCTTGAAAGCAGCACAAGTTCCCTCATAAGCATTCTGGGCAGCAGTGATTGGTCAAAGTTAAACTGTGTCAGCGTGTTACGTTTACAGACTCGCTCCCAGTACCTGACAGCTCAGAGCGCTTCGCTCACCGAGGACACCATCACCTGACGGCGCTCTCCGCTTCCAGTCCACGTTTACTTCTGGAGGAGACCTGGAGAAAAGATGACCTCCCAGGACACTGCTAAAGACTTGGGTCACTGTTCCGAGGGGGTGAATAACCGATCGGACTCCCCAGAAGTGCAGCGTGAAGAGAAGACGTCACCGATTCTCCGTCGCCGTCATCCATTCAGCGTGGAGGCGCTCATGTCCGGGAGGAAGACGGAGCACCGCACCGAAACGTCCACCTGTTGTAAAACAGCTGGAGCTACCGTGTCAGCCCCAGCCGCAGGGCTAAAGTCTTTGTATCTGTGCCGGGACACGTGTAGTCCTCCCGGGGAAGGTCGGACCAGTTTCGCGGCGGTCCCTTCTTCGCCGGTGAAATCTGAGGTGTCGGAGTCAGAGGAATGCTCACACTGGGTTTCTGCCAGCGCCTTCTCCACACAACCACGTACGTTTATTTCCATGTTATCAAGCGTCATAAAGCTTGTTTATTCACTTTTAATTTTTTATGTAGTTTATTATCTACATTAAACCTTTTAGATTAGTTTAAAACAAGAACAAACTTCAACTTCTCCAAGTAAGACTCAGAAAAATCAGGAAGCAAGAATATTTGATTTCACACAATTTTCAATAAATGCATAAATAAATATTACATTAAAACATGGTCGACTTTGTGCCCCACGTCGCCGTTTTTAGTACATTTTAAGTTGCCTTGAACGTTTTGAGTATTACTCTTACTCTTATATGAACGTTTACACTGCCTTACTTAATAGCATGGTTTGTGTTTTTTTTTTGTCATATTTACAAAAAATTTAAATAGATAAATAAAATAAGACATGGATTACAAATTAAACCTTTCCAAGATAGGTTGATTAACTTAAAAATCAAGGTAGAAGTTAAAATATTAGGCGATATGGCTTATGTTACCTAGATTTATTTTTTGTTTACATTTGTAAAAAAAAATAACATACCTAGTTTGCGTCATCATTGGATTTTTTTTATTACCAATAATTAAATGTACCTGAATTAAAGGTTAACTTTTTTCTCCAAATTTTATTGTTTTTTTTCCAAAAGTGTAACACAATGCCCTGTCAGAATTTGGTATTACAATAAAAAAAGTATATATAACTAATTACAATATTAGTAAATTTGATTTATCGTCCAATATTTCAGTTCATTGATCATTTATTTACCCACTTAGTTTATTTTAATTGTTTCTCAGCCAGATTCTAATCTAAAACTAATAAAAATGAAAGTAGTAATGTCAATTCAAAGCCTGATTGTCAGTTTTTCAACTCAAATTCATGTAAGTTTTTGGAAAGTCATTACCTGGTAAATACTCTATTCAGATCATGTTCTAATCAGAATAGTTGAACACTATACTAAATTTTTCACTCTTTTTGTTGCCTAAGGTCACATCAGTCCAGGCTGTCAGCTGAGGAAACACAAGACCAACAGAAAACCCCGCACTCCCTTCTCTACATCCCAACTCCTGGCTCTAGAGAGGAAGTTCAGACAGAAGCAGTACCTGTCCATCGCAGAGCGAGCAGAGTTCTCCTCTTCCCTGACCCTGACGGAGACCCAGGTGAAGATCTGGTTCCAGAACCGTAGAGCAAAGGCAAAAAGGCTCCAGGAGGCTGAGCTCGAGAAACTCAAGATGGCCGCTGATGCCAAGACGGCAGTGGTGGCAGCCACTGCCACTTCAGCAGCGCTACATCCCGGCTTTACGTTACCACTGTCGCTGGGCGCCATGTCTCTGTACGGACAGTCGTATTCTGCCTACCACCACCACCAAAGACCCATTCTGCCCATATCCCCGTTAGGACTATATGCTGCTCCGCTGGGATACAGCATGTACCACTTATCATAAACATGGAAATATTTATGTATTTTGCTTTTATGCATTCCAAAAATGGACAGAGGATGTGTGCTTGACATTTAAAAAAAAAAAAAAAATGTGTACAGCCTATCCATATCACCTGCACAAGAAGTGTGATATTCAGAACACTTCAGATCAAATTAGCAACCTGTTTTTCTTCCCCTAGGTGAGGATAGAAAGGCGCTTCCTGTTCTGCCCTCGTCGGACAGCCCGTTTACACGATTGCCCTGTTATGCGGAGGGGTGTTTCTGTCTGGGCGCTGTTTATCCTCTTCACTTGTTTACATCAGCAATAATTGAACAGGGGCGAGGACTTGCACTGGGCACCAAAGCACAGACCGCAGCTGTTTTCTTAAGCCTTGTTCCCAATCAGACGCAGTGCCTTGTGTCAGAAAATGGCCTCAATGTCAGGATAATTGTGAGGATGAACTGGAGTTTTAGCTTCTCAGGACAGATTGAACATATCACTCAAGCTTTCTTGTGGTTTACGCAAACCGATTGCCTTAAAAATAACATTGCATTCAGGTTAAACCTGAAAGCTACCTATGCTCTATAAAGCAAAGCATAATTTATACCACTATAGTTGGAAGTTTCTGTTTTTCTTCACAACACATTTATAGCACAATAACATTTGTCTCCTATGAAATGCAATGCTGGAAATGTGTGAGTGCCTTATGTTGTGTATTTATGGTAGAGAATATGGTACAAAGTTTTACCAAATGTGTATTTATATTGCTCCTTTTGAGCATTCTATGCTGTTTTTGTTTTGTCATCTGAAATTAAAGCTGTTTAGATTCTTACATACAGATATGTAATTTTTTTTATAGCAAAGAAAACTAATACACAAATACTTATCTCTAGGTAAAATTAGTTTTTGTAAAATTTTGAGGAGGTTCATTCTTTGCAGTTTTTTTAAACATAAATCCATGTGGCTTTATGTCCATGACAGTGTGTCATCAGAAGAGTTCAGCTTAAGGGGAACCATAAACAAAAAACATGAATTATACAATCATGCATTTTCTTGCCCTGCCTTCATGTCTTTTATTAGGCTAAAATGGATTTCTTGAATCAACTTATAAAAATGCCAGATGTCTGGAATATTATCTCCTTATTGACAATCAATAATTGGGTGTGCAAGTTGAGCAACAGTGTCATGCAGTCTCACATTATTAAGCAAAGCTAGTTGCAATTAACAACTTATACTTCCTACATTTTGAAGTATTTTTGCTTTTATTAAAAAGTTAAGTCACTGCTCATTGCAGCTATACTAGTTATTCTGCTTTTAGAAAGAGTGTTGACTAGAGACGCTTGGATCATGTTTTTCTCGCTGATGCAGATTTTTCAGTTTTCTTTATGGTTTGATATGCTTGGTCCGAATTTAATTTACATTCTTAGGATTGTAACACATAAAGGAGAAGGAATCTTTATTGCAAGTTTTTGAGTCCATCAAAATATGAAGGCATTATTACAACTCCATTTATGCCTACGTCCCTCATCTTTATATGATTTTTATTCAAGTTCATCGCCATACATAATATTGGTTGATGTGTTTGCAGACTAAAACTAGCAAGAGTTCTTACTTTTTATGCATTTAATTGATAAACATTACAAAAGCAAAAGAAAAACAAAACAGATTATTTAGTCCTTGACATGATGATCACTGTTCAAAATTCATTCAAGTCAAAATTGACCAAATGATTGGTTCATTTTTAGCCTTGACAAACGAAGGAACCAAAGATCAGTTAACTTATTTACAGAAGAAAATCATGCATTAAACTGAGTTGTTACCAATTTGATTTTTGATCAGTTTCTCTTTGTTAACTATTCAGCTATTTTGTATCTTGTCCTGGCATCTTAAACTAATACTATGGTGGGTCTGGTTGCTTTGAGGTGTCACAAGAAGATTAGCTCTGCACAATAGGCTACATCAGTTTTAGGTAATAAAGACAACAGGAGGAGAGGAACAAAAACAAGTCAGGGGGAACCAGGGAAACAACAACAGAAGTGAAACAGAATAATACAAGTATTACTTATTTCTCATTAGGGCTTATTTTTCCTCTCTTGTTTTCCTATCTATTAACCAGCAGAATTAAACCACAACTTAATGCCAGAGTTTAAAGCCACGGGGTGAGTTTTGAGGGCTTGTGGTGCCTGTGCTTTTGTTAGGACTGTAAAAGCAGCTTAAAAACGTCCTTGTGACTTTGATGTAACAAAGGAATTGTTTATAGGCAGCGGCACATTTATGAGGTTCCTCTTTAATCAGAACAAGTTGCAGGGGTCGGGCAGGCAGTGAGAACTGGCAGGCGAAGCAAGCAGCTTACACAGACGAGCAATCAGCTTAATGAAGTGCAGACTGGCAGGGATGACTGTCTTTGCTCTTGTGAAACATCACATTTGTGCTACTTGGACAAGGAGAGGGAAATCTGAGTGTGAAGAATCCACTAAAGCAGCTTCTTTATGTGAAGACTTGTCATTAGCAGAGGGGATTTGTTTTTGTCACTGTTAGCTATAACTCATCTGTCAGTGATTGGTCATATTTGTGGTTTTACATGTTACTTAAAGAGAAAATGTGACTAAGAACCCCTCTGGGTTTAAGTCATGTGCTTGTATGCAACCTCCTCTAGTGGCTGTTTGATGCATAGCATTCAATCATGACTACTTCCTAAAAAATGTTTTCAATGCAAAGTAAACAAAAGGTATCATTATGAAATGGCTCTCCTTTTAGGATCTGGTGAAGTGAATCCAAATTCCAAAGTGAAGCTAAATTTCTAAACATAGCTCTGACTTGTTTTTCAAACTAAAATGTCACACACACCCGTTTGCAAAGTCAAAACTGTGACTGTGAGAAATTATGACCACACCCTAAGATGAAACATAATCAAATGCTTGAACTTGAAAAGATTTTAAATATTTGTAGAAAATAAGTCAGCGTGGTTGTTCTTCCTGTGATGCCAAACCAGAAGAAAAGTTGCAACGGTGACCTCAAGGTTCCTTAAAATTAAGCAGGAATCTCACAATGTTTTTCAGTGCAGATCTTGGTCATTTTTTTGAAAATATCTCATTCACACATTCATGCATACATTCTGATGGTGGTGAAGTACACTGTAGGTCTGACAGAAGTGAGGCTGCTATGCATCAGCACTACTGGGTCCTTTGACTCCCACAACCACGCAGGAGGTGAGAGGGCGTATCTTGCTTACGGACACAATAAGACGGACAGGATGAACTTCAACCTCCTGCCCTGCATAGACATTCAATCTCAGACATATTTCCCACAGATTGCTTCAACTGGCCAAGAGAATCATTTACTGACAAGAAATTATAATTTGTTGAATTCTGACCTTTTAAATGCTGAAAAGTTAATGAGCAGATCCTAAATATGTCGTCAATGAACATTTACTGGCATTTCTGAAGTGTTTTAATAAACATTTATTTACATTATTATAAACGTTCATAATTCTACCCATACAGTGTGAAAACAATGTCAATATCTATCCCATAAAATCTGCTGTGTTGAAGAATCCAAACTTATAAAAATTAACTCTCTCTCTTCATACAGATAATGTTTTTCTATCTTCACAAGGACTTTGCATTCACTCCCATTTGTTTTTCATTCTTCTCTATAGCCTAGCCGCAGCCCAAACCAGCATTTCTTCCTATGATGGCGCGACTTGGGATTATAAGAAGAAGCCACATCTTCTAACGTTTACTTGATGGACCTCGTGATAAATAGAGAAGACATTCGGGGGTTTTGGGTTCTTTTTTAAACAGTACTATTTTTATGTTTCAGATCTGCAATACTTTACAAATCCTCGTTCTTCAACAATCAGACAAATTTATTTGTCCCATTCAAATATTGCAAATTTAATGCTTATCTGCTTAGACACAAGAAATTTACAGTTGGTAAATTTGGAAAAAGTAGAAATCAGATTCCAGATTCGTGGCACTTTGTTACCAGAAAACGTATTCGTCTCTTAGCAACCAGTTAACAACAAATATTGTTAATGTTCAAAACACATAAGATTTCTTCTGGTCTTTTGAAATAATACTTATCTTCTACTACTTATTACTTAACAAGAATTGTGCAGTTGGTGAATTTTGCAGAAAAGTGAAAATGTTTTCTTTGTCATTGGTGGTAAATATATTATAAAACAAACATCCAAAACATAAGTGAAAATCTGATTTTTACTTTGTGGCACTTCGTTACCAGAAAACACGCTCATCTCTTAACACCACATTAATTACACTTAATTAAATCTCCTGTTGAACTGGGTTATGAGTTTAATTAATGTCTCTTGTCAATGTTGAATGGAGAATGCTGAAGAATTTCTCAACTCTTCTGGACTTTCTGATGGAATTCATTATGTTGAATAATAAGCTTTGTTTTCCTGCTTTTTAGTTTTATCAAGTGTCAAAACCAGCAGCATAATTTCCTCGGAGAAAAACACTCGGCCCATTTTTAAGTTAAATGTTTCTTCCATTTTTAATAGAGTTCCCTTGGAACAGTTTCAGGATTCAAATAAAATCAGCCTTGGCCTCATTGTTGAGGATGTTAGCATCCCAAGTTGCTATTGACTTGTTTCCTCCCATAACAAATAGTTTTAATCGAATTAACCCCGGCACACACAGCCGAGTCAATAATTTGTGGAATAATATGCAGTGGCAGGTCTCCTCTGAATGGCACCCTGGGTGAGCCCTTCCATCTGTCGACCCCCAGCCAATTAAAACGCAGTTAATTATCTGAGTTTCTGTGGCGGGATAAAACACAGAGCAGTCTCAAACAAAGCATGTCTCATCTAGTCTCCCTATTGTCCACAGCAAATAGGGATACCTAGTTAACACACAGTGACATTTATTGCACATGCATAGAAGCAACAGGAAGTTTGTCCAGGACATATTTAACCAATACGTTTAACTGCACAAATACTGAGTTGTGCAGTTAAAGTCTCCAACTCATTGCATCTTCTACTTCAAAGTTCTAATCCTATTTAAAGTGTAGCTATAAAGTCAACAAACTACATATTAATCAGAGTGAGAACTCAAAAAACTAGTGAACAACCCATCATGCTTTTTTCCTCCACCGCCTTTCATGTAAAATACATTAAAAGTATTGATCCATGTTTTCCTGAATCTGCAACAATGCACTTCAGAGGCCAGTATTTTTAAAAACCAGACAGAAAGTCAAACAGGATTCAAGCAGCAATCTGCAGATGAGAGGTAATGGTTATGTCATGATCAGCAGAAATGAAAAGTCATTTGCTTCCTTGAAAGAGAAAGATCAGTTTACACTGGTGAGAATGTGCAATAAAATATCAGTTTACACACTCAGACAATCAGTACTGATTGTCACAATGTGAGGCATTTGAAGGCAAGAGCCCTGACTCCTGTAATGGTCATGAAAATATGGCGACATACAGAATTATGAGTGTAGCCTCGGAGCAGAATTTTGCTGATTTTCAGAACAGCTTACAATCAGGTATATTGGATGTGTTGACTGTGTTATGTTTCCCATTTAAACTCTGACTATATGCTGTGGGTTTTTGTTGATCTTCCCCCTCAATACACTTGCAGTGGCAGGTCTCCTCTGAATGGTAAATTCAGTTGGTAAATTTTGCAAATGTATAGAGATACAATATTTTAAAATCCTCTGTGTGGGAAAAAAAATACTGTACATAACCAACAGGCTATTACCACACTTAAGTATGATGTCATGCTATAGAGCATGATACCCTTTAGTTTTTGTTTCCAGCAGAAAAGAAAATAGTAGATGTATGGAGTTAATTGCAGGTCAGTTTTGAAAGGTTGCAAATAACTTTCGTTTGGGTTGAAGGACTAACCATAAACAGCCAGAGCCACAATAACATGATTTAGATCTCAGTTTTTGAGGTCAAAAGAAAATTTGCAGAAATAATTTTGCATAAAACTAGATGGGATAGAAATCTGTATTGTGCAAGCATGAAATATTTGGTGAGTTTAAAATTTTCCTTAAGAAACACAAAATTTCCATAAACAAAAAAAGATTCATAAAAAAATAATCATGCTTTGGGTATGCAACCTGGACCTTTTCAGTTTTCCTATAGCAGACAGTGTTTGTGCATATCTGCCTGGAGGCTTGTACAACACATGGACAAGTTGTTCAATTTGCAGATATCCTCTCTGCATTTAATACTGGCCACCCACAAATCCTGGCTGGCAGATTGAAAGAGCATTTTTGTCTGGACTCAGAATTAATCACATGGATTTCAGATTTTTCTGGGCAAATCAGAAAGACTATATTAGACATATAGTGAAACATGTCAGCAGCCTGTCACCCTTCAGTTTTACACAGAACTCAGCAGTAATAAAAGACCTACAGAACTGTTGAATTGCAAAGCTATTATGAAACCATGTCAAACCAAATTTGAAATGTCATAATAACTTTGCAAGTTTTTAAGAAAAACAATGTCACTAGATTTGACCCATGCTTCTTACGATTAAAAGAGAGACACTGCCAATTGTGAGCCATAATAAACAGTCTTTTATTATGGCTCACAAAAGACTGTTATCCAATGATTGACAACATTTTTTCATTAAATTTGTCCCTCAACAAATTCTTAACAATTGGGATACGTTGGCAAGTTGTTATGCTTGAGAATACATGCTGAAATAGAAAACAAACAAAACAAAAGCTGCATCCATGAAAGCTGCAGCTTAATTGTTCTGCCTTATTATATTTTTTAGATCTATACTAGTGAGCTCTGCACCATCAGTAACCTGTTAGAAAAAATACAAAAGGAATGTTCAAATATAAAAAAGAATAGCAGAGGAGCAGTGGGTAAGCTGTGCTTCTTTTCTAAAGGGGAAAGCATCAAATCTAGAGTGAAGAGGACCAAGCTCACTTTCTGTTCAATTTTAGAGGAATGGTCAGTATTCTCTTCAGGAGTTTGTTAAAAGTTTGATTTATTCCCATCATAATAAATGTTGAAGAAGTTAAGACATCGAAGTCCTGCAGCAGGAGTTATAGAATACAACAGGCTAGAAGGGAAAGGAGAATGCTTTCTATGTGTGCTTATTATACTTATTGGTTTACAGTAATGGATGTGCATTTTAAGAATCTGTTTGTAATCATGTCATGAACATACATCTGAGGCTTCACCGTCAATAATAATAAAGTTTGCCTCTATTGATAAGATGATTTTGAAAATAAAAACCTGATTATTGTGATTAAAAGTTTGCTATGTTTCCAGCAGGTGTCACTATATCAATACATTTTAATAGAGGAACAATTCATTGGACGCTTTAACACCACGCATATGCAGGCTGCTTTAAATTAGTTGGGTTCCTAAAATACAACACAAAGTAAATACATAAATATTTATTGCCATTAAAAATGCAAAAGTCTCATTTAGCTTGTGCTATTTTGGTAAACAGTGAGTTGTAAATAAGTGCATTTTTAAAATTGCAAATGGTGCCACGGGGAGGAAGACCTACTAGAAAATGCTGCCATACTGCTCCAACACCTGTTTACAGAACAGAAACCCTGCAGCGCTCAGGAGGAGGTGTTTGCATATGCGTGGTTGAAGAAGTGCGTTTTGCATGCTTAAGTAAGGGTGTGATGCGTTTATCAAGAGGGAGCAGAAACATGTGCTTGAGTGCAACATCCTTGTGATGCAACTCAATCACGTCTTCTTAAGAGAGGACGGGGAAACTGCGCAGCCACAGAATTTCCCAGAATCTGCCCTGTCTGCTACACACAAACTCTTGGTGCCATCATAGCACCTCTTCTACCTCAGAAATGTCAACACGATAGACAATAAAAATGAGAGCTGGCCCCTGCAGTGCCTTCATTCCCTTTCCCCTCTTCCATCTGACACACACAGAGCAACAAAGACACAGATGCTCTCCCTATCTCATGTAAACTCACACACATATACGCATTACTACTGTGCTGCTCCCTCATATTCCCATCCACTTTTATCGCTTCCAGCCACAGGCTCAGCACCAGGACAAGCTGATAAGCTTTTGGCACATGGGAAGCATCTTCTTCTGCAGGGTACCGCCAATAAAATAAGCAGCACTACATTGTAAAGGAATTGTAAATGAAATTCATGCTGTGATTGTTCGTTGAGCAATTTGTTTAACTGTTGAGCTCTGGATTTTTTTGCACATGAATAGAATATACCGCCACGGAAAATCAGACAACCTACTCAGATTTCAGCAGGGGAGAATTTGAAGTGTTACTTAACAAAACCAATGGGAAAAAAAGCTAAATAGACAAGTGGGAGACTTACAAATATTCAGTGAGGTTTTACAATCTGAAAACATGTGATCTGCTTACTGGCAAAGCCATACAATGTGTGAGAACATAGCCGTGGGATGAAGTCTATTTTTAGATTCACTTGTATAACTTTATGTGATTGCTGGGGTTTTTCCCTGTTTTCTGTGGCCCATTAGGAATGATTGTATCACTGAGGATAGCAGTGATGAGTGGGTTCATGCTATAGAATCATATGATCTAAAAAGGATGGAAAGAAAGGGATTTGTATATATATATATATATATATATATATATATATATATATATATATATATATAAAAGCAAAATATAGATGTATAAATTGTGTGATAAACAACAGAATCTTAAAGAAGCAGTGTTGAAA